>CM051030.1:23761726-23784226 GCA_027627225.1 Congeria kusceri
AGACGACGTTTTGTTTCGCGTTGTATTTACACCTATTTTCTTTCCATTAGCATTTGTTTGGGTTCAATAAAATGCAAAACTTTGGTTCCCTGTTAGCGGGTGCTCGTAGAGTTGTTTATTGTTACAGAACCACGGAACCTATGCATGCAATTCCACAACCGTAAGGATCCGATCGTTCCGATCGCGATTGACACGTCCGGAACATAGATTGTAAAGTCATAAGGTATTGAATATGAAACAATAACAAATAAATAGGTACATGTACTCGCGTAATATATAGGCGGAAAAAGCGATGTCGCGCTTCGCGCGACCTTGGTTTTCCGTATCAATTAATTTTTTTCGCGTTTCGTAAATACAAGCATAAGTAACATAACTATATGTTCAAGGTCAGCCAACTCGGCCTACAATACGTCCCAGTGCGACCACATTCTTTGAAGGACAATCTGTATCTCTGACATGCAACAGCAATTCCACAACATTACCGGCAGGCTTGACTTATCAGTGGTGGAGAGATGGACAGATCGTAAACTCAGGACGGCGATTGACATTGGAACCAAGCTCCGGAAAAACGCTTCGTTTATCAAACGTCAATAGAACTGACGCTAATTATACGTTTACATGTAGGACAACGCAGCAAGAAGGAAGCAGAAGACTTCAGCACATTTTGTAAGGACAAACTAAAATACAATATACAGATGTGTCTGCTTTTTACCGAATATCTTGATAATGCATGTGCAAGTGGTATAGTTTTTTTATTTTAAGAACAAATAAGGGCATATGATATCAAGCAATCTGACATGATTGGGACATAATACTTTTTATAGCATATGTCTCACTTGATTCACTTATTTGACAGTACTCGTTAAAACAACATGTATTATTATTATTCCGTTATAAGCCCTCAAATGATGCATATTTTTGCAATATATTTGACTCAGCATATGGATAAGCATAACATTGAAATATAACATAATCTATTCAACAGATGGTCCTGACTCAGTGACTCTGAATCTGTCTCTTACAAGACACACAGGCAATGAGGGAGAATACCTAAATGACATCACATGCTTTGCCACCTGTTATCCAGACCAGTGTACGTACACATGGACAAAGTCAGGTGCAGAAAGTCCAATCAGCAACACTGGTAGACTATCGCTGGGAACCCTACAGAGAGGAGATGAAGGCAGCTACACATGTACTGCAAGGAATCCAGGATCAACAAACACAGCTATAAGTTTGACTCTTTTGGTCGTAGTTAGATGTAAGTTGTCAGTGTGATGCGGTAATAGTCAGATGTAAGGTATTAAAAGAGTGTGTGGAAATTGCCATTAAGGGTGTCTCATTATATTTGTTATCATAACAATAAGTCGTACGTTTTGAAGATATTTTAGCAAATTTGTTATATTTAGAAAGCTTAACGAATTTAAAATAATTATAATATATATCGGGAAAAGCGTTGGCATCATGACATAATTTTATGACGTCATTTCCAGACAAATTGTATTTGAAGATGGCACCGTCCAAATAACAATGTTGTAAAATAGTTAAAAGTTGTTATCAAAGTAAATATCCGAAATAAGTGACCAATACTATGAGAATCATACCAAATTGGAGTAATTGCATGTACAGCAAATAATTGTAATAAGGTTTAAAGAATCCGCGTCAATTAAAGACAGAAGTCATAATATCCCAGGACCTTAACGATCGGCGAGATTTCCTGAAACAGTTCAACAAGTGAAGACAGCAAATGACGAAACACCACACAAGTCAGTACAAAGTGTGCCTGGTGATATTTCCAGCACCTTAAGTGCTTTTAGTGTATACAGAACAATAGAATATGACTTGAAGATTACGCAATACAAGATTTCCATAATGAAGCACTTGAAAGAAATATATATTTCAATTCGCCTTTCTTTTAAGCATTGTATGAATTCAAACGCTGAAATCCTTGAAAAAAAAAACTGTTTTCAAATAAAGCACATGCCTACCTAATGCTCCAGGTAAAAAACAAAACAGTAGGGTCAACACCAAACCTGACGTTCATCTAGAAAAAAATACATGGCAAGTTACAGTTTGGGAGGTTTTGTGTGTTTACGGCGTTGTTGTCACCTTTTTCTTTGAAGACATTCATACTGAGACAGTTAATAAGAAACGATACCTGGCTCTTTTGAAGGATCACTTTATTCCGGCCTTGACGAAATGAAAGGTGTAAACATAAATGAAATGTTATTCAGCAGGATGGAGCAGCTCCGTACACAGCAGGTGAAGTTCTGTACTGGTTATCAGAAACAGTTGATGGAAAATTACTCTCACTCAAGAAACCAAATGCATGGGCTGTTTACATACCAGACCTGCGCTTCCTTGACGTTTTTGTGGTTCTACTTCAAAGGAATGGTATATATTCCAACTCCAGGAAATATTTTCGAGTTGAATCTTGAAATTAAAGAAAGAGATAAAGGAAATTGACAGAGCCATGTGTCAGAATGTGACAGGCAATGTCAAACACACACTTGATATCATCATAAAGAAAAGAGAACGTCAGGTAGATTAAACATTTGTTGATATTGTATATGTATTTTGAGAACGTTTTTGTTAGATGTTTAATCAGTATTTGTATTTTGTGAACAATAATACTATTATTTTGTATTGATCAATTCAATGTATGTATTTAAAAAAGACATACAAAATAAGGACATATATTATGAAACATCAAGTATATAAGTTAGTTATTGTTAGTGTAAGATTTAAGTTGTTCCATTGGTGTGATAGTGATCAGTTGTCAGAGTATTATGGTAATTATAATATATAAGTCGTCCGTGTGTTGTTCTAGCGGTCGAATGTATGTTGTCAGAGAGTTATAGGTGTGAACCAATGTAGCATTTTGCGATAAGTGTCACCATTTTAAGAAATATACTGTTTCTGCTCATTGTCTGATTTTACTTTCAGGCTGCAATTACTTTTTTTTCTGGTATAGTTAAGTTCTGTAAATTAAAGTTAACTGCAATTTATTCCACCGACGGCCCTAACTCGATAATCCTGACCCCGCCTACTGCAAGCTACGTGAAGAAAGAAGAAGAATCATTGAACGACATCAACTGCTATGCAACGTGTTATCCAGAGCAGTGTACGTACACATGGAAATTGTCCGGCGCAGGAGATTCAGTCAGCAACACCAGTGTACTTTTACTGGGGACGCTAGAGAGGGCGGAGACAGGCAGCTACACATGTACTGCAAGGAATCAAGAAACCACAGCCACGGCTAGCAGTCAAACTGTTGAGGTGGTGGTCAGATGTAAGTTATCAGAATAAAGTGATCAGATTTACTTTGTCAGAATATGTTGGTCAGATGTTATTTTGTATAAGTGGTTTTGAATAGTGTGTGATAGTGTTGTTCGAATGATGAGTTAGTGGTCAGATTTAAGTTGTCATAGTTTGAGGTTGTGATCAGATATCGCTTGTCAGAATATTATGGAATGTATTCAGATGTACAGATAGGTTAGCAGAATGAAGTGTTCATATGTTTTTGGTTGTTGTGGTAGGTGAGGTAGTTGTAAGATCTAACTTGACAGGGTGTGGTGGTCAGATGTGTTTTTATCGTGTTGTGGTCCTGATCAGCAATAGAGTGGTTTGGTAGTCGTCCCTGGTTATCAGAGTGTTGTGGTAGTGCACCTTTATAATTGTCAGAACGATGTGATAGTGGTCCGAATTATGTCGTAAAGATGTCGTGGTACTGGTCGGATATAGTTGTCAGAATGATATCGTAGTGGTCCTATGCAATTTGTCAAAGTAAAGTGGTAAGAAAGACACCAACGTATGCGTACAACTTACACATAATTACTGCCAGTTTGTGTACTATATCAAAGTTATATTTTTGTGTCAATATGACTTAATCTATTTAACACATCACAATGTTTTGATAATTGTTAATAACTATAATTTAAGCAGTTTTTTTTCTGCAGATATAACGCGGAGCTAGTATTTACATGCACGCTGTCAAACAATTACATATATATTTTGTGATGACCCTATTGTTGAGCCTTGCGATTAACTGGCTGCGTATTGTGATGACATAGTAGTTTCTCAGTTGCGTGCGAGTATTACAATTAAAGCATTCTCATACATTACATTGATATCTTTTATTAGACGGCCCTGAGTCGGAAATTCTGACTCCGTCTACTACAAACTACACTAAGAATGAGGGAGACTTACTGAATGACATCATATTTTCTGCCACCTGTTTCCCAGACCAGTGTACGTATAAGTGGACAAAGTCCGGATGGGCTATAGTCAGCAACAATAGTGCACTGTCACTGGGAACTCTTCAGAGAAATGAAGCTGGCAGCTACACATGTACTACAACGAACACAGGATCTGCAGTCACAGATACAAATGAGAGTGTTGTGGTAATGGTCAGACGTAAGTTGTAAACGTATTTAGACGGAATTAGGCCGCCTGCTATGATTATTATCAGATGTAAGTTAACAGAGTGTTGTGGCGGTTATCATATGTAGATTGTCCTAGTGTTTGAGTAACTGTCAGCTGCTTGTTGTACTGATAAACTCATATGTTAGCTGTTACACTATACAGTTCAAATGAGGTATGTCTTAGCCATTTTCTTTGAGGTAAACAGTGTACTAGGGTCATACATTTGTCCTAACCACGTTTCAATATTCAATATAATCCATAATGCATTGCATGAGGACCGGAACGCCATGCCACAGGTTCACTTCTGAAGTGGACCTCATCACAGTTAGGGTTCAAATATCGTATAATCGAATAGCTTGTGTTCACTATAATCTTAATAAAAAAGTGATTCAAATTTAATATTACTTTGCAGCAATATTAACCATGATATTATGAGTGATGCAATGAAGACAAATGGCTCTAAAGGTCAAATCCACAATTACTGGTTAAATGTAAACTATATGCATTACATTTCCGCAATGTTGACTCCGTGGTCACATTTCAAATTTTATATAATATGTCAGCAAAAAATTATGCCACGAGGATCTGAGTATTATTAATCACTCTTGTTTCTTTGAACATACATGCAGTCAAGTTGTACTGACTGTAACTCCTCAAATGTTTTATAAACAATTCTGCAAAAAGACCAGGACTTTGTCGAAAATCTGCTTGTATATTCTTAAAGAATTGGCAAGTATTGCAATGATTATATTATTTGAAAACAATCGTTTTCAAGACGCACCGGATGTCAAACTATCCATATCTTCTACAAACTCAAAAGAAGGGCAGCCATTAGTACTGATATGTGAGGCATCTGGAAGCCAGCCATGTACACCTTTACGGCACTGACCGAAACATATTGTGGGGTGCAGATTGTGAACCCACATATCGACCTAGCTGGCACTGCTTCTACGTCAACTCGCATCATACACATACTCTCATTACGACTGGGTGATACGGGTACATGTACGTGTTCTGTACGAAATGGCATCCAAGATATCAGACGGAATCTAGAACAGACTGCATCTGCAGTAGTCCAAGTTAGAGGTTACTAAAATTAAAAGTATATTTTTCTGAAATCGATTGAATAATATAAATTGGCAAGCCTGAATTTATTGAAAGACATCAAATGTTTAAACATGTGTTCGCAAGATGAATCAATGTTTGTTTTTTACTGGAAATGACAAACAGTGATGTGTTATATAGAATATTCGAACCTCCCGGTTGCATACAATATATACTATTTATTACACTAGTATCATAACCTAAGTCTGCATTTGGAACGATACGTCGTTGTGACATGCGTTCACGTGAACACACCATTTGAAAAAGTAACAGTTCAATTGTTGATGTTAAATATGTTCGTAAAGGTCATTTAACTTGCCTGGCATATATGCCACTGGCGCATTATACCGTGCCAATTGCATCCGATGTGTACAGATATTTATTTAAAGTGTATCGTTTATATCACTGCATCTTAATTAAAAGTGCCAAATTAAAAACAGAATGCATTTATTTCATGTGTTATAGTGAATCCTAAAATATTGACAAACACACTAGAGGTTGTTGCAGCGACTGGAGCTAATGCCAGTCTAACTGTCACGCTTTATTGCTATCCGTCTTTAGACGAGATTGTATTACAGCGCTACGATGGACTTACAATCAGCAGTTCCTCTGACAAATACGTATTTGTACAATCACATCAAACTGTAATTACTGAATTTTATGGATCAACGGTGCATTTTGAAGAAGGTACTCTGCTGAATATAACTATCAGTGATCTCATGCCTGAAGACGTTTGGAACTATATGCTGTTTCTGAAACATATTGTAAATGTATCAGCTGCAAATTTAACAATAGTGGCGAAAGGCAAGTACAATCATAACGCAATGATTATACGTTATACGGAAGTCAAAATGTGCACGCATGTATATATATTTGTGTTTGATTACACGCAACCTAATAAACAGGGTATATGTGATTACCCAGTATTTACAAGTTCCATTAAGTTGATGACTTATTTCAAACAAGTTTGCTACAATACGTGTTCCAAGCAAGTATATAGGTAATATTGATTGTTTGCATTTTTCGAACGATAGTTCATTGTAATTGGTATTGAATATTTAAAAATGTTATTCTTTATTTTAATGTTCATTAGGTTTACTTTTGTAAAAATAATGCAATAACGGGATTTTAAAATTTGAAATGTATAATAAATGTATAAACTTACAGGTCCACCGAGTATGCCGAAAAGAATGGATGTGTTAAAGTGTACAATAACACAAACGAAAGGTATTAGCAGGTGGACTCCGGGCTTCGATGGAGGTATGCAACAAATATTTCATGTGCAGTACAGGGTGGAGTCAGAAGGAACTTGGCTAGAAAGCATAATACTAGATTCCGGAGAATTTGAATTGAACCTAACAATACGCTGTTTGAGTCCTGACACTAAATACGAATCACGTATGTTTTCAAGGAATATAATTGGATCTTTAGGATACACAGATACTATCATGTTTACAACGTTGTCAGGTATTGGCCTAACTTCTGTAATTTTTATACATATATGGCATGTATAGATATATCCATATTTGTATCATTTGTCAATTTAATAACGTATGCACTCATGCATTATGTCTAGACGGTCAGCATAATGAGTAGTATGATTCATCAATGATCTAGATACCAATGAATTATTTTCAATGTCAACAGTATAAAGTCATTACATCTTTCTGTTTTCAAATCCATTAGTATGAATAGTTCAATATTTCCCTTTGCAGTTGCTACGAGTCATAATGCTGGAGATATCGCGGGTGGAATTGTTGGGGGTCTGGCTGGAATAATAATCATTAAAATGGCTGTAGTTTCTTTAAGGAGATACGAAATTAAATGCATCCGAAGACAAGGTGAGACGATATTGTACTAAAAAATCTGTATGTATGTCATTACCATGAACTGAATAATGTTTACTATATGGTACGTGCATCTATATTGTTGTTGTTTTGTTTTCAGTATTAGTTGGGAATGAAGAAAACCGTTGCGTTCTTTTTACCAATGGTGAGCATACCAATAATACAAACAACACCAATTATACAAACGACTGTTTCATTGTGAATAAATTAAATTGTTATCAGATTCTACACCTTTCTGAACTGACATAGTGTAGATGATCCATGTTCATAACGTACACTGTTCATGTTCTAGGTGAATATGACAACTCAGGCATCTCCGGTGTGATCAGGTTGGTAAAATTGCACAATAATTAGAATGTTCAAACAGATTATTACTGAGCATGTCTGATCGAACAGATCCATTGTAACTGGTTTTGTGTAAACTTTGAACTAATTTTGTCTGAGCATAATAGTAGTATTTAATGCTCAATTCATATTAGTATCAACATATACGCACCTTTTTCCATTTTATGTTTTTCATTGATCTTCATAATAATTGTAAACATTAAACTTTATTATTATTTCATGAAGAATAACCTCTATACTTGCAGTATTGTTAGCGGTGATGACCTGAATTGCTAGAATACGAAGGTTTAGGTAAGTTAAGAAATAACAAAAATCATGCAAATTAACAGATTTTAAGGTATATGTAATCTATGACACAAGCTATATAGTCACATTTAAATCACATTTAAATCAGAACAAACACGTGTGCGTCTTTGAGTTTTATATAAGTACTTCCATAGAATATGAATATGAAGTGCAATCTTAAGATAACAATAGGTATACTAAGGGATATCCAAGCAGCGTCAATGCCATTTTAACATACTGATGACAGAAGACACAACCGACTAAGCGACAGACCCACTGTGCAAATCGGTCCATAATAGACGCTTCCACAAATGTCAATCATATTCAAATTAATCGGCTATATTATGCAATCATCGCACTTGAATATCACGTGTTTAGCGGTTAAACTATTTCATACAAACGAGCACGTGCGTAATGTTTGTGATATTCAAATGAGTACGTGATAATGTTTGTGATTTTCGATAAATGGAAATTATTCCTTTAACAATAGCTGGGGAGGAGTTTAAACTATCTGTGGCAAACCCGGATCGGTCTATGAGATTCAACATGTTTTACCATACAACTGTTTAAACAGAATGGATGATGTTAATTGTTTTACATGAACTTGATTTTGTTTAATTCTCCACATATGCAATTATTTTTCATTTGCTATCATCATTAAAATGTTTACATGTATATATTCACCTACATGATTGTAACGTAATCGACCTATTTGAACAGGGAACTGAACAATTCTGCCGTCATTTTGTTGAGTATCATTGTCCGTTATATTTGTGACTTGAATTGAAACCTTCCAACGTTAAAACATATTAAAACTGACATATGTCTATTTCAGCAAGAGGACAGAGGTAAATACAAATTAGTGACATTATGTATTGATATTTTGTTCAATAAGACATGTATGTGCATACTGACAGTAGTCGTTCCGTATATGAACAATTTCAAACAACACAGTCAAGTATTTTACCGTTATACTTAATTTCAGCAAGAAGAACGTTTACTCTTCCTTGGAAAAACCTTCTCATGATCAAAATACACGTTTGTATGATGATATGGATACATCTACAGGTACCAACTGTGCACATTTATTAAAGATGCTAATGCATTCATTAACACTATATTAACGCCATAATTTCAATTTAATGTTTATTGCTATATGGCTTCCGGCCCTTGTAAATACATTTAACTTAACATAATCACCGTGCTTTCAATACACACATATGCAAACAAAATACAATGTTTACTATGGTACAGCTATTTATAAATATGAGTTAGGCAGCAATAAATGTATCCTTTTAAATGCATAAAACAAGTACATTGCAATACTTTGATCATTTTCTCATTACGTGAGCTTAAAAATTGAATTTATTTACCGTTGGGGGGCGTATAATAATTCGAAGGAGTATATGTTTCGCGCAGGTCAAAATAATTCGAACAAATAAACAAAAAATGAAACTCATGTTCAATACATGTTTTGCAAAATGGACAAAACCTATTTTCCCTATCGATATTTAAATAGCGACCTTTTTCAATCATGAGCTTATGTGAAGATGTCCAAAAACATGCATATGCGTTTCTAAACTTACGTACAGTTAAACCATTTAGATATAATTCGATATCAAAGTTCACTTTAAACCCACTGTACATTTTTAATATGAAGAATTACGGCATGACTTAACCCATGCTTGTACGAAAATGTCAATCTTAAAAATAATTTGGCAAAAATTCATTTTTATTTACAACACCTTGCTGTTCCCAAACATATCCAAATCCTATGGAATACAAATGCTTACGTAAAGAGAAACCCCAATTCTTACAACCCAAATTATCCTAACATTTCAACGTTTCATAACACTTTCAAATGTAACGGGAATTTGGAATTTCAAGTAAACGTAGCTAATACTTAATAACGCGCCTTGATGCATGAATATGAATTTGATATCTACCGCAGTCACCTAATTTAGCATTGTAGGGCCATATTTTTCACACATCTTATTTTTCACAGGTGTGAAAAATAGGATCTAATTTGCACAGGTGTGAAAAATAGGATCTCATTATTCACACATCGCAATCTCATTCTTCACTTTTTCTGTGAAATTTGTGATCGAGTCCAGTTTTTGATATGCTTTCAAATCATATTCTGCACACATTAAAAAAAAAGTGTTCAAGTTTTTCCAAAAAGTGAATTTGTTACAACATAATCTGTATGTGCCCGAAAAAACGGGGTGATTTACGGTACGGTATGCATGGTATGGTGTGATATGGCACGGCACGGTATCGGGCGGTGAAGTAAGGAACGGTTAAGTACGGTACGGTTTGGTATAGTAAGGCATGGCATGGCATTTTTGGTATGGTTTGTTAATCTATGGTATAAAAAGGTACGGTACGGTGAAGCATGGTCATGTACGGTACGGTTATGTACAATACGATACGGTACGGTACGGTACGATACGATACGTGAGGTACGGTACGGTACGATAGGTATGGTACGGTACGGTACGGTACGGAACGCTACTGTACTGTCCAAACGTACGTACCAATATGTGCGGGGGGGGTCTGATAAGGTCATTATATTACCGTCCGTGTATACGTATATTCTAGTTCGGGCCGACATATGCATGGTTATTTTGGTTTTAATAATCCAAAATAGGACGTTTGTTTGTTCGTACGTTCGTATGCGTTATTTTGGTTAATATCCCAATAAACAGGTGTACGTTGCTATGGCCGTATTTCTATCTCTTTATTAGACCGTTCAAACGTATTGACTAACGATTAAGCGCATGCATACATTAGTAGCTCATAAATAGGGCTGAATTTCTCATAATGATGACAACACTGATGATGACGTTAACTATAATGAGAATAATTATGATTACGATGGCGATGATAATGATGACGATGACGATGACGATAATGATAATGATGATGATAACCTTATAATTATTCCCCGAAATAATGATTTCATCGATTGTCGCGATACAATTTCACCATAAAATCTGTGAAAAATGTGATTCGTGCGCATACCCCCTTTTTGGCAAATCACATTCTTCACACATATTATAATGCGACAATTGAGATCCTATTCTTCACAGGCGTGTGAAAAATATGATTTGTAAAAAATATGATCCTACATAGCATTGTTACATGAATGCAATGGTGCTGTCATGATATTTACAATTAAATATACAAGCGTAAAATGTTTACCTATGGACTGTACATACTTCTCTTTTAGCAGAACCCCTGTATGTGAATACTACGTTGGATATGACATAGAAGACCAGGCGTAGACGTAACTGACAATCAAACTAATTTCTGCCATCTACGAACATCGAATTGTGTTCACTGTGATCACTCTTTTCTGAGTTGCAGCTCGGTGTCCTTTTTAGACAAAATCAATGTTCAATTGTATTAAGTGACTCGAATTCACCAAATGAACTAAATCCAGCGTAAGTAAGAGATTTCGTACTATACCTGCTATGTTATGATCTTTTGTTTTAAGAGCATATTACGTTGTCCTTTGAAAAAACAAATACATGTATAAGCCCATGCACACTCATTTAAATATGATTCCCGTTTTAAATATAACTTTTTTTGTCAAATTGAGAAACGGGACGTTATATATTTCGGCGTATGCATCGGCATTCCATATTTCTAAAAACAAATTCACGGTTAATCACATAAGAATGTTTAAAAGTTTGCTTGATGTCATGCATACTTTTTACATCTGATTTAACATAGGGAACTGCGTTGTTAGCCTATGCGTCCCGTAACCAGGGTTTCCCGCAGGCCTTTTTCGTTTGTCGGGCCCGACATGCCTTCACAGCAGTTAGTCGTTTTCCGACATGCTTTAATTACGCCGACATGCCTTGATTTTCAAAGCGACAACCCTTAATCCCTTGATCTAATTATATAGGCCTTTAATTGAGGGGTCATAAACGAACGCCATTTTGATAAATAAGGCTCGCGTCCAACAGTGTGATTGACAAACAACTGAACAGTGTAGTCCCGCCGTCGACAATCGCATTAGCCAATCAAATATGGTGATTTTCAAGGCGGAATTTATAACTTGCTAACAACTAAAAGGTGTTTGACAACAAATACTAGTACTTGTCATGAAAAGTGAACATACATCTTAAAACTGTTTATTATTGTAATGCTATTAAACTGTTTCCAGTTAATTCCCGAATCTATTTCACAAACTGACAATCAAAAATATTGAAACGAATAATGTCATATAGAGCCTCATTTGACGTCGTCAAACGTAATTTCGTTCACATAAACATTATGCGATTGAGCGCGTGACCATTACACGCACGTTTTTCAAGACACGCATGGTGACATAAGTTTCGCGCGCTTTTGTAACAAAACACACGCATTATAAAACACTTTATAAAATAAAACAGATTTTAAAGACAGAATTTCAAGGGTGAAAAGTAGGGTTTGAAACGATTCTGAATAACATGTGTAACTGAAAAATTAATTCCATAAATTTCTATTTTAGTTAAATAAAATGGGGTCGAGCGATGTGGCCGATTTCGAGCAGGTGGGGTCAAGCGTTGCAGCCTATTTCAGACAGATGTGGTTGAGCGTTGCGGCCGATTTCGGGGAAGTGGGGTCAAAAGAAGCGATCAATTTTCACGCGGGGTGGAGGGTGGCGGGGGGGGGCGGGGGGCGTCGGTCGCGGATGCCGACATGCCTTCAAGAAATCCTGCGGGAAACCCTGGGGTACTAACACTGCTCAAAATTCAGCTTGATTAGAGTAACTAGAACGTAGTGTTTAGTTGATAAAAAACGTAATGAATTAATTACGAACAAAACATGATGAAAATATAACTTAAATTTTGATTAAAAATTTTATAAAAATGCTTCACATAAGCCTATTAAAACTGTTAGTCGGGCCCAATCATGTGAGTCGGTCGCGTTATTGCAAACAAACAATTTTTTTAGAGATGGCCCAATGGTATGCTTCATCCTGAACCCAACATTGTATTAATTACACTGACACTAATCTAAAAATACTAGCATCTGTTGGAAATAAAGCAACACAGAATAAATTGATATTTAATTACAAACAATGTGTTATTATCGTAACTCTACATTTCATTCTTATATGGAATAATTGATTCTGCAATGTTACATTTTTGTACAGTAATTTTATAGTTAAAATGTGTACTTAGAATCACTGAATAATAAAAAGCAATTATTGAGTCAATGCAATCATTATTTTCTGCTTTTTAGATGATACATAGTTTCACTATATCCAGATATTTGGTACTAGGCGACCATACATAAAGATACCCCAATGAGTTACTTCTAAATTGTACTTGACGTGTAAAACTATTCATTTGACAGTTTCGCGAAAATATGTGATATTATATATTCTACATAAAACTTATGAACGCTTAATGTTCTTTTACTGTAGCTTTCCTTCAAATCAATATGTTGATTTATATTACTGCATTTTATAATCATACAAAAGCCAATTATAAATTTAAAGCTTGTCAAATATGTTGCGGTTACGATTCGATTACCAATGTTGATTCAATACTTATACTAATAAATAGTCGACATTTCTGAAAGAACTTCAGAGGCATTTCTTCAATAAAGATAAATAAATGTTAAATACATATTTGAGTACCATTACAAACAACAGCGTTGCATGTTAACTTACCTATACACGTTAAAAACCACAACACAAACTCGCTTACATACAATTGTCAGGAAGTAAACAATGACGTAATTATAACCGCGCATGCGCACTCAATAACGAATGTGTCATCCCAAAGCGGCAAAATGGCCAAAATTTCAAACTCGACACACTGACACACAAAATGACTCGAGTTTGACGGCATCTGGGACCATACATTTTTTTCAATTGTATTTCTTGTTTTAGACAAAAATATGCAAAATGAAGGTGATTTATGCTTTTGACAAGTGAGGACGTCCTCACTGTGCGAGTGAGACCTCACACACACACACACAAAAACACACACGCACGCACGCATGCACGCACGCACGCACGCACGTACACACACACACACACACACACACACACACAACACACACACACACACACACACACACACACGCACGCACGCACGCACGCACGCATGCACGCACACACACACACACACAAACACACACACACACACACACACACACACGCACACACACACACACACACACACACACGAAGAAGGTATTGTCGAGATAAAACACAGACATTTTAAAATCATTTAGCTAAAATGAAATATACGATTATAATTACATTTGGAAAATAAAATTAAAGACATCAATAAAACAGAAATGTTTTTTCACAGTTCTCTAGAAAAATCAAGAACACGCGAGTTAAAAAAACTTATACTTTTGGGAGAAACACGCGAAAATTAGTCCTCGCGAATTTAAAGCATTCTACAGTTGTCAATTTTAGTTGTAAATTGTAATTAAAAATATCAAATTACAAGTGTACACACATAACATTTAGATATTGTTTGACAATATTCGTTATTGATATTTATGAAAAGCCTCAGTCAAAAATTCCCGATATTTTATGACGTCTTTGATCCGACGGCGTCCCGAATCAAATATGTCAAAAGTCGGGACGAGATCATGTGATTCAGGACTGGCGGGTCCTTATCATTCCCGATCCTTCCGACATCGTTCCGAAAAATGCCCGATCCAGCCGTGTTTGTCTCGTTCTCAATCCGATCCTGATACGATTCGTAGCATGGCCGGGACTCTGTCGGGACGCTATCGAGACACTGCCTGCCGGATCAGGAATATCAGGACATGTCCGGCGAAATACTCCCGACAGTTAGGTTCGTCCCGTAATATTCGGGATTACACTGCCGAGTTTGTATAGTCGGAATACAATAGGCACGTAGTCAGGAGCCAAAACTTGAAATGTGTGACCGCCGCATAAAGCTTTAACAATCTTGATCAAGAGGGAACTTTTTAACGCATAACGAACATCTAATGTACTTTCGACAAAACCCAGTGTTCTTCCAAATTATTCTTCTGCACACTCTAGATCTTCCTTTGTCAACCTTTGATACGTTCTCCCGCTCAAATCGATCCGATAACTAAATTGGCGCACACCGGTTTATTATTCATTGCGCGTATTAACGCGTAATTTAACAGCCGTTTCTATATAAGGTTGATATCAATAAGAATAAAATAAAATACCTGGATGCTGTGTTCTGTCGAAATATACTATTCTGAAGCAGAAGTTACGCACATGTATACACTAATTGAATAAAAAAAAAACACTAGTACTACATATATATTAAACAATGCTGTTGAATGTTGAGTACATAAATAGCGGTAAGCAACATAAGTATTTATAAACTTATCATCAATGAAGGCTCTACAACTGACAAAATAAGACCGTTTACATTTACGATGCCTGTATATTAATCACTTATATGTATGGCGACAATCAAGAGACCACTGTAAAGTTGCAAGTCGTCTTCACTATCGATAAATTAGATAACCTTATTCATTCATTGTCACACCCCATTGGATTTTGCGAACATGTTACTTTACGCGGAACCATCGGTATATTAAGAAATCAAACCACTAAACTATAATCTTTTTCAAATGCAATAGAACAACCATATATAAATAATAGTAGTTTGCAAGCCAGGTAAACAACATGTAGTGCTGATTCTGCAGAGTGTCTCATAAAAGTTATACGCTAATTAATAAACATGGAGACAAAATAAGTTAATGTAAACAGGAAACCAACTTTGATTAATGTTTGTATGCATTCAAAGATGTTTTCAGAAATGATATAAAAATCATGACATACCATCACCGGGTATTTAACATATCGTACCTAATGCAATTCGATAGTCCTGTGATTTATATTTTGAAGTTGTAAAAGTAAACGTCTTGTGTGCTGTTGCGAGGTTGTGTTCGTGGTTGAGTTGCGTATCTGTAGAGAAACACTACTTATCTGGAATTTTGTTTTTCATTATCATCGACTTACGGAAATTAAAAAATGCAGCTTTATTCCGTTCAACATTGCTGGTAAGTCCCAGATCTCTTGACTACAGAAAGATGGCCGCTGAAGAGTGATGAAGCGTACACTGTTATTGTGCCACGTGGATTAAAAGTGTAAATAGCAGTTGCATTTGTGGAATTATCAGTGTCAAGGGAAATAGGTGGTCTTAAATATCACAAATCCTACGATGTTCCGGGTAGAACGTGGACACGTTCATACACAAATAATAAGAGCAACACAAACGCTTTTAGTGAAACATTGTATTTTGCTGCGGTTGAGTGTCGCAATAAGTATGACCCACCATTGTCGTAAATTTTCATAAATATTAGAGTACATTCCGCTTTGATTTTTTGTCAGTCGAACCACTGGACTCAGTCTCATCATTCCAGTGACAATGTGAATCTGCTGCTGTCTTTATGATGATTATAAAGTTATACTTAACATGTTTGAGTTTGGTGATAATTTTTATAGTATTTTTATAATTTTTACGTTGCTTTTTTTCATTACGTTAATGATTACTCATTAATACACGTTTTACATCGTAATGAAACTTTTAATTAAAACAAAATAATCATGCGTTAATAACAGAGTTAATTTTATTATGAATAATACACAACGCTTGCTATTTTCTTTTTCATTTGAAATAAAGAAATAACCATATTTTTATATTTAAAAAAATCGGTTTCATTTTATCAATTTATTTTTATGAACAATTATGAACACGTCGACTGGGGTTGTTGATTTTGAAATTCAATTTTCACATATAAGTGATCTTAAGATTTCTTACTTATTGGAATTTGGGATAAACTCGTGTAAACTAAAACTCCGTACTTGTACAACAGGTAATGTTTGCGTATTAAGATGACAGCGACAATCGTTCAGTACCGGATATAATGTTTTGTGACTTGCCGTTCAAAAAATTATTTCTCAACTTTAATTTCAAAATAAGCGAACGGTTGCGGTTTTCATTTTAGATCCACAGCAACCAGTACTCATCCCGTCTCCAACTGCAACAGTAGTGGAAGGTCAAAACCTGACACTGAGTTGCATGTGGATGGTTCAGAAGTTGTCAGGGGTGTTCTATAGAAAGAAAACGACCATTTTGGGGGGTTCGATAACTATAAGTAAATCAAGATCTTGCGATATATATGGTGACCGTCTCAAAACTAGCAAGTTCCGAGTCGTATGCACAGGAAACAATTCATTGATTGTAACACTGACGAAAGTGCAAAGCACGAACAATAAAATGTGGATTTGTTTAATGTTAATTGGAGGCAATTATATAAGTAGTGGGAATACGACTATTTTAAGGTGGGTTAATTGTTAAACCTAAATAAATGTCCATGTTTTTGATCATTGAATGCATTTCTGTAACGCTATGCATCTTAGAGTATATTTTGTGATCTGCACACAATTTACGATATAGCATTGATCATATTTAATAATGAATGTGTTTGTGTAATGATTTACTTCATACATTTATACCATCTGTAAATGCTGATTGTGAATAACCATATGCATGTTAAAACAAACTAATCAGATATGCCTTTAATGCTCACTAATTTGTATATCTGGAGTCGTGATGCTATTATCATCTCCGCTGAAGATAATTGAGGACACACACGGAACGGTGCAGTACCAAACATCTGGCGGTCTACCGTCAGCCACTGTGACCGGATACATGGACGCATGAGCTGGGTTTATCCTGTCAGTCATCTAGTGGTTCTACTACAGTGGATGGTTTATCAGTTGTGACAATTACTCCGACTCTGAGTCTATCGAGGAACAACACCAATCTCACTGTGTACTGCAACGCAAGTATTGTGGGGCCAACATTTAATTCATATAATTATGGCGTTCACATGAATCTATTTCCTGTCATATCTATATGTGTGTGTGTGTTGTTGAATTCACGTTGATCTGTTTAACCACACATACTCACCATATGTGGTTTGACTCGATTAAATAGCCTTAGTCTTTACAAGAAAACTCTGTTGCTGCATAGATATCTCATTTTACTGTATTTGTTTAGATTTTCATATATTTAATGGAAGTAAAAATAAACCACCCTTCCATTAACAGTTCAAGTGGAAAGTAAATTATTTCTAATATATACGGTTGACATATGTTTTATCCACCAGACGAAACCGAGTACAGAGGGACTAAAGTGACAGACATCATCAGAATCCAACAAGGAGACGAACTGTGCGTCACCTGTAAAAGCCAAAGCAACCCGTCTGCGTGTTATTACAAATGGACAATTTCAAACAACATGTTTATATTAAATAGCAACTTTTGCATAGTAAACACACAAATTGAACATAGTGGTTCTTACCAGCTTCATGTCAGCAATACCACGATACCGACAGTTGGTTCAGCTGTTGAAGGACTAAGCAGTACATATTTTGCAGTTGATGTACAATGTAAGTGACACTTATTTTAGCAGTACATTATGTGTTGTTTGATGTAATATGTAATTACGTAATGTTATGATGTGTTTTATAAAAGTGTCGTAAACAAAGCGCGGGCATTCCAAATGTGAGATAATATGAACGTTAGATTTATTCTCTTTTATGGAAATTAAATAAATGAACCGGCAAAAACCACCGCCTTCTCGTCGCTAAAGAATTTTAATTTGATTGTGTCGTGCAAAATACCACACAATACCAAATTGATATTAAAATACAAAGACAGGCACCTATATTTGCACGTTTCCAACACAACACTTACCATATAGAAACACACAAATTAAATTGCTTTCAATACTTTTATATATATTATTCGGTTTATTCTATATTTATTAATATAAATACTCTTTTAGCGTTTGTTTATTTTAGTTTTCTGAGGAACAGCAACACGACACGTTCATTCGAATCCATCAGCAAACACATTCATTGTCCAATATTGTATGGTTATTATGTATAGTCATTCGTGAATTATATTTTCACCACATAAACACTGATATATCGAAGATGGATCGAATGTGTCCTTGACAACCGGTATATCACATAGCTCAATCACGCCTCCTGTGGTAACCAATAAAGGAACTGTTTCGGCCGGCGGTGCCATGAGTCCTGTATGTAAACACCGGATTTAGACCAGTGCATTTGCTATTAGCTGCACAAATAGGTACATGTAGATTTACTCTTTTTCTCAACCATGTACAAATGTTGTTAGTAGGTCACCGATTTAGCGCTGAAGTTAAGTAAAAAGTATTTATTATTGGCGTTTTTATGTACAAACAAGTGAGCATACTGTTAATGGGGTTGGGTAAATTATTGCACAGTGCGTGATGATCAGAAAAAGAAATACACGATAACACATGAATTGAATATACAACACAAAAGTCAGAGAGCAGTAAATGCTATCTCTTTTGCATATAAATCATATTGCAGATGCATTGCCACAACCACAATATAATAAGATGGCGATAGTAGGAGGAGTTGTGGAAGGTCTAGTTGGAACAATCATCTTTGCAGTGATTGCTGTATATATCTTGAACTACAAACGAATTAGATGAACGATACGCACACTCTCACAGTGGTATTTTATGCGTGTACAAATCTCTATTACAATATAATGCATCAATTAAAGTATTATAAGCGTTACGTTTCTTTGTTTCTGTTCACAGTGTCGCCACGTACACATGATCTTTTTGGTGGAAGGATATTGGTGTCGTGAGGCCACTGGAATTGGAAGCTGAAAGTTATTTTGAAGACTGTGTATATATTTTATTAATGGTTATTATTATCTCTACCTTCGGTTATGAGCGAGTGTTTTTGTTTCGTATAATTATAATCTAGAATGTAAGGATATAATGTAGCAGATTGCATTGTTTGTTGTGCATTAGTGTTTAGCTAACAATAGTCGTAAATGCCCCCGTAAATATTGTTAATTAAACATACAAGTATATCGGTATGCGTTGCGAGCTGATATATTCTACGTGAAATATCAATTCGTTGTCGTATATATTATCTTCAAGAGATTATTAATTGTCGATTTTGAAAATTCATATTTACAGACGTTCGCAACAAAAAGAACATTGAATTAGTTTCTTATTTTGCTTCTTTTTTTTCTGTATAGTATATATTGAGTGTGCCGGTATTTCGGACATTCTGACAGTTTGTTGTATTCTTTAAGAATACTATTTGTACTTAAAGTGTTTAATATTTAGACATAAAAGACTGTTTTCCGAAAAATAATAACAACTTAAATCGAAAAAAGTAAACGAGATGAACGAAAGAAAACAGGAAGACGTGATGGAAAAATACGAAATCCGCAAGGAGGTAAACAAAGTTTCCGAATAGTTAGCGAATTGACAAGCTAAATAGATGTGCTTATTAATCCGAATCGAAGAGTGTTATTCAATTTGATATTCTATATTCCTTTAAAATGACACTCAAAATGAAAATGAATACTGCAGTCAAACTGAAGCGTAATATGTTTTCTGTTATGCACATTTAATGCAATCAACATGCAGATATTTTGATTGCCAAACTTTATAACAAGATTGATGCTGTATTTTTGTTTAAACTTAGGCATTAAATATATACAATACTTACTGTCATTACTTATAAAATTGTTACAAAAACAAAGTTCTGAAGTCATTGATCTGATTTGTTGTGTTTTATTTGTTCAGTTCCTAAACAACTTCCATAAGTGTGTTTCAACAGCTGCATTCATGAATGATATCAAGGAAAGCCGATTCAACTAATGAAATGACGTTATTATTATTATTATTATTGTCAGTATTATAATTATTATTAGTATTATTATTTTATTATTATTATTATTATTGTTATTATTATTATTATTGAACTTATAAGGCATTTATTCCTAAAGGTTTGTTTGGTTAGTTATATGGTGTGTATAATGAGCACTTTGTGAATCCGATGTATCATTATTTATGTATACACTGCTAAATGTATATTTTTGTTGCATTGCAATAAAATGATTTCCTGAGTTTGTGGTCAAGTTCTTGTTTGTTCATTGTTATATACAGACCGTTTCTACAGCACAACATTTGAAACCAAAAGCATGGAGATGTGACTGTCATCATGATCGTTTAAAAAGTAACACATACTATATAATATCGCTGAGACCGTGCATGGAATAAAAACTGTATCTTTAAAAATAATCTAGGTTCAATATTTCAACGATACACTAGGTAGTTCATGCTGTTTACTCATGTTTCATTTATAGGCTACATGGATGTATTTTTATGAAAATTAATATAGAAATTTGTCATAGAACAAAACATGCTCGGACATTTAGTATTGTTTACGTGTCACATAGCCATAAACAGTAAATGCATTTAACTAACGTCATTGAATTCCAGATAGTGATAAGTGTTTATGTTGTTGTCAATAATCACAATATATTTTCATAGTGTCGAACATCTTTAATTATTTTAAAAGTGACCGATATTTTAAACACATCTTTGAAAAGTTACACTTTGAAGACGTAGCGTGAATGATTTAAAGGTTCTCTTGCTACTACGTTCACAGTCAACTTCCCACACAAACTTGCTAACCTATCCATTTTATGACTGTTTTAGTTTTGGTATAAATTGACACATGTCTAAGCCAGGTTTGATGAAAATATGTCCTTTAGAACTTAATGTGTCGGTACATTTGGTCCTACATGTATATTAAGGTTGCTGCATGTATATTCGGTACATTATCGTATTTAACCATCTTACATGTATATTCAAATACTTTATTTTTTAAAGTTCATAAAGCATATTTAATAATGAAAAACACACAATGCATTGCCAAAACAAAACACTTCAGGAGGGATTCATTAATTTTAAAATATCTCCATTCTATTTTGGTATGTAATACGTTGTCTACGTAAACAGTGTTAAAACGAAACATTAAAAAGGCTACGAATACCTTATTTTAAGTCCAATGGCGGTTCGTGCCAGTCCTGGGCGGTTCGTGATGGTCCGTGATGACACCGTAATAACACCGTGATTGGTCCAAGTTCATCCATGGCCAGCCGGGCCGGTCATGGGCATTAGCTGGATGATCCGCAGTGGTCCCTTGATAGCACCGTGTTGATAGCGTGTGCATCAGTAGTGTTGACGTATTGTGTCCTGCATGGTACTGGAAAGCCTGGGTGAATAGATCGTCGACAGGACCGTCGACGCTATTTACGTTATTTCATAGGAATCAACCTGTATTCAGGCCTCTCTTGGACCGGGATTATCCTGGGTAATTATGGATAGTCCGTGTGTGGTCCGGCGTTTTTGTGACTGTAGTTTTAGAGAACAACTGCAGTGCGCGGTAACTGTAGTTTTTGTTCGTTTAAAGGGGTTTCCGGTACGACATACATAACTCTGGATGACCTGCCTCTGTCACTATGCTATAAGGTCCGGTACGCGATAGGAATGGATTACAACCTAGTAAATGTTGCATACATTAAACTCTTATGGTAAATAATTATTTACGGACCAATTTATCATGTCTACCACAAGTCAATTTATTT
>CM051030.1:23789226-23811726 GCA_027627225.1 Congeria kusceri
AGTACCTGGTAATTATTTAATGATACTTTATGTTATGTTACAGTAGTTATTTTGTAATTTAATTCATTTTTAAGATAAAAATTAATATTCATACAATCACAGCAGAAAGGCTTGAAAGTCAATATTAAGTAGCAACATTTTATTTATTTACTTGGAACCTATAAACTAAAGTGTGTTCCTAATAATTAGTAGGTACCTTCTGTCCATGAGTTTTAACCCGGACCGTACGCCTCAACGACCTGTTAAATAAAAAGTCTTTTGTTAAGACTTTACCACTAAGGCTCAATTTGACGTGAGATATACATAAACACATGGCTGCTCATAAACGATAAACATACTTATATTTCTTTACTGAATAGTTAAATTTAGCTTTATTTTCAACTGTTGATATTTTATTAACTTTCTGTTTTATTAATACACAATATAGACGGATTGAAACATGGATTTGTTATACCATTATTTGGATTACTTGTATCAGTAACTTATACCGCATATTCGCTGTTTATAGTTGAATAGTGTTGGTGAAAGCTAATTAAGCATTCACAGATTTTTGCTAAGTTGTTTGAAAATCATGTATACGTGTCCTATGCGTACGTCTTGTATGTAACATATATACGTCCTACTACAATAAATAGACACACGGCGTTCGCTTAGCATTAGGATGACATAGTATAATTATGCTGGATTATCTCTAGCTTGAAATTAGACACACACCAACCACTGCTCGGAGATTTTACTGTGCCGAACATTTAAAATTACTGTTACTCTTAAACTAGAGTGTTACACAAATTGCCAATATCAAGCCGATGTTATTATTGCGAAATAAACCACGCAACCATGTTCTAAACATTCATTAGTATATTAATACGAAGTTAGATCCGCTTAGCATGAGTAGTATGCAATAATTTTGTGTAAGCTGTATATAAAATCTTTCTTATACTGTCCACATCACACTACAAATATAAAGTATTCAAACAATATCCCAACATTTTAGTGTTATCGAAGCATTTTGATTGTTAATATACGATTCTGAAAAGAAACCAAGACATCAGAATCTCACTATTAATTCAAAAAGGTATGTGATTGCTTAATTAATTGTTTTTCAATATTGTGAATGATATGTAGTAATACATTACAACCTATACATTGTGCCTTATCCATTGAGAGATATTGTACATTTCGTCAAGATATTTGTCATACAATGGTGTTTCTACAAACAAAATATGCATTGCTACTGATCAAAGTATTTGATACTCCATTTGATTCAATGCACAACGCAAATTGAAAAGGGTCCATTCGCATAGTAGATCTCTTTCTGGTACAGTTATTGTTTTACACTATGCAATATGTTTCAGGTGCATCGGTCTCTCAGCCAGTAATATCTCCCAGTGGTGCAGTGGACGTTGTTCAAGGAGAAAACCTTACTCTCACGTGTTTATTCCAATCGGATCCTACTAAACAGCAATTTGTTGCATGGAGCCAACTGAAACAAGGATAAATTGTGTTTGCTTCTACGCTTTTATTGTTCAATTCACCAGCTTCTGTGTGCTCATATTTCGATGGTGATTTAACGCGGTATGGTTAGACGTGTCCTGACAACAGTACTTTTAATATTATCATTTACAATGTCCAGAGGAAGTCACACTTAATGTGCAAAGTTATTCCTTTATCAAATAAATTATTATTAATATTGAATTAACATACAACAAGTAAAATATTTATGATCGGTGGTGACCTAATATACAATTAACCAAATTTACGATATATGTTTTCTTGACTATTCAGTTATTAATATAGTAAGTCGAAACGAATAAGTAACCACATATTGGTCATGCCTGGAAGAAATTCAAATATGTGTGGCTGTCTTACTTCACTATTTTGAATGCAAATGAATTTGACTGCGGGAAAATATGTGTTTCAATAGTTTTGAATTGCAGCTTATAATATGAACTCTTAGTCTAGTTAAAATACGTTTTTTTATACAAGAGCAGTTGGTTTCATTCAGGGCGTTGTCAAAACAGTTATGTATTAACATCATATATATGTGATATAGTTTTCCTCAATGTTGTACATCTAGTGTTTGCCTTTTTATTGCGTCTCAATTCAGTAACACTTACTCCAAACTATGACAGCATGTCAGTGATAGCCGGTATCAGCTCGCGGATCCAGTGTCAGGCATCTGCAAAATACCTGCACCCAGGATCCAGTGGTTCAGTGTCAGCGTTAAGCCTGAAGCCATACCCAACAACATCACGTCTATGTCAAACAGTTATCTTAGTGACACCGGTACAAAAGTGTATTGACAGTGGTTCCGACAATTGGCGATGACGGCGTACGGGTCTACTGTATCGCAGATAATGTCGGTTCAGCTACAGAATCCTTTCGGAAACCGTTGCTGCGCGTTTTATGTAAGTTATACAGTGTCCGACGATTACATAATGCTCAGTAAAGGTCTGTTCTGAGACTCACAAGTGTAGAAGCTAGTGTATTGATTTTATTGAGAGCACCCATTGTTTATATTAACATATTGATATTGTATCGTATTAGTATGAGATAAACTGAATGTTCACGACGTACGTGCTTTATGCATTGATTGAATTACTTGTAACTAGTATATGTATGTGTTGGTTATTACAGACGGTCCTACCAGACCAGTATGCACATACAGTGATCAGGAAGAGGCGGGTCCTGTCAATGTCATTCAATGTAGAACATTCAGTATATCGTGTACCAGTGAAAGGAGACCGCCATTTGATATGTACACGTGGACTATCCTGGTATTTCGTTTACTGGATACCAACTGACTATTGCCAACTTCACTGATTCCCTCGATGGAACATATAGAGTCCACGCAAATAATGCTATGAACCGGTAGCTTATCGGTGACTGGAACGAACTTAATAAGTATAGATGTACAAGTGCTATGTAAGTAATTGCATAATCTATTTGTTGAGAGTAATTCGTTATGATGTAATGTATGATGTGATTAATACATAATACATCGTTTTGTTTTTCGGTAAAATCGATATTTTTTACAATAGATATTGACATGTCGTTGTATTCGTCGATAGTTGTAGTTAAATGCTGCCTGAATTGATACATTGACTTCCACACAGGGGTGCACACAACTGCGCACAACGTTTAATTACCCATTAATATTTTCCGTCAAATGTACCTCTCAAAACTATGCCGATGCAAGTGTACACGTAGTTGTCATAGTCATGCCACAGGCCTATGCTTGCGAGTCTCATTTACTTAATATGGTAAATTTCATTCAATTGTGATAACATAACTAAGCACTATTTTAAAAGGCGAAGACACATTTGTCTGACACACACCTACTACCTACGAAGAAACATGAAGCCCTTACCTATCATGTTACAATCAGTTCTATAACAAAAGGTGGCTTTGTTGAGCAACATCGATCGTCATACCGGCGGGGCGATTAAATTATAAACAACACACAACATTGAATACAGCAATAAACGGATGTTATCATAAAAACGTGCTAAACAACATGTAAAATATATATGCACGTATTTGAAGATGATCCTTTGTATATATGTGTTATTTCGTTACATTCGCACCGTGTTTATTATATAAATAAGCAATAGTTTGCTAAACAGTAGCAAACACCTAATGTTTACCACATGTGATTGCCACAAATAAAATACAAATTATGTTTATCACTTTATCAGATCCTCTACATTGAGGATTGGCAAGGTAACCGTTTTTGGTACAATCAGGATAATACAGGCAACATCATAACAATAAACTGTTCAAATCAGAATAATCCTCCACCGACAACGTACTCGTGGACTCCAGGCGGGACTCGGAACAGAGCTGACCTGGTACTAAGTAACGTACAGCATCCGGAAAGTAATGGGCAATACACATGTCAAGCGGAAAACACCATGACACCTACATAAGATACACCTGTAACCGGGCAGGCGAGTTCGATTGTGAAAGTAGATGTACTGTGTAAGTAAAATGGTTGAATTAATTTTGCGTTAGTGGCATCATTGGATATCTGTTATATTGATAAATAAAGAAGATGTAACCAATGCTTTACTGATAAACACAAATCTCAATAATTATATATAAATGTATGGCATGATAATCTGATTAAGACCGAACTAAAATTAATCGACGCAACTCTATAAGTAGTGTGCCCGTGTAATACTTTTGTGGACAATTAGTTTTCTAAGACAGTTATAACTATGTGTGTCTGTATGCGTGTGGATTCTAATTATACTGTTTATATAGATTCCAACAATACGTTTTGGAAATCTAACTGGTAAAGAAGTGCTTGGAAAAAGACTGGGAATAGTGTATGGGTCGACCATAACGCTCGCTTGTCAGTCAAGTTCCAACCCGCGTCCGTCCTACTCTTGGCCAAATCATCTCTGGACAGGAACAATACAACATAATACCACAGTGACGTGCAACGTACCTCACATTATGGAACCCACACTCCATGCACCGGTAATTGGAAATAGTTTCGTTACTCTGAAACTGTATTTGTTATGTAAGTACATATATGGCATCGTCGTTAGTTTTGTTAGCAACACTAATCAGGTGTTTTTAAATACGAAATTCGGTAACCTAAATACAACATGAATGTTTAACTGAAAACTTAAATCGTATTCAATAGATATTTGTTTCATATTTGATATCGTTAATATCTTATGTGCGTGTTGTTTTCAGCTGAATTGTATGTTTATATTATTTATGTGCAGATTAACATGAACAGCCAACCTACTAATATGTTATTGACGAAATAATAAAAGAAACGTCGATTGTGGTCACTTGGCTTCCGAAATTTAATGGCGGTATGTCACAGTCATTTGAACTGCAATACCGTGCATCCTCACATGACTCATGGACTAATCGTTCGTTCAACGAGACTTCAGGTGGTCTTAAACCGATGCACGCGATGATAACCGGACTTCAAAGTGAAACATATTACATTGTAGAGTTGTTTGCATTCAATGCATATGATCAATCAAATCAACTCAAAGACATATTCAGAACGTTGGTGTCCAATGAAACCGGTATGCAGTTTAAAAGAGTAAATATGAATATATATATAAATTGAACTTCTCCGTATTGCAAACAATAACGAGCTGTGTTAAAGAAGATTAGTTTAAGTTAGTGGCATAATGTATTTTATTCTCAGGTTTTAATGGCAATGGAGAAAAACATACAAGGATTTCATTGTGACAAATACAGTTATACCAATACAGTATTGTGTTTGTTTTCTATCAAATATCATTAAGCGCGAATGTCACATGTTACTATGTATAAAATCCAACTGTATATTAATTAGAAATGCTTCGAAAATATATAATGTATAACCGGCACCTATTTGAAGGTGGAAGTCGTGTTTTGCAGATTGCACAACAACCAAATTAGAGGCAGGTACACCTGTAGGAGGATTTGTTGGAGGAATACTATCAGGGTTAAAAGAGTCTTAGTAATTACTCTCAGTGTGATTTGTCTGAGGAGAAAGTATGACGTTAGTTGTTCATTTACACGTAAAGGTAACGCAGCAACACTGATCATGGCTATATAAAAGCAAGAACAAGTGTACACGTTGTATTTAATTGATAAATCTTTCGTGTTTGAACATGTTTCCTTTTTAACGGCGGTAATGTAGACCTTATATACCACATTCATATTAATAAATTATGCATGATAAAATTAATGAAACTCATAATGAAACTCAATTTAAAACACAATTTTATATCATAAATAATTGTCATTGAAATTTATATATTATAAACAATATATATTTTTTGGACAGTTTTATACCTTACTGGTCAGGCCACGTCATATGTTAATGTCATATGAATTATTTACATTATATTTTACTAAACAGGAACGAGCACAGCACTCAATCAAGGTACTGTGTATAAACATTACTTGTCTCTCTATATCACTAGTATTTACTTTTCCCACTTTACATTTGTACATGCATAGCACGATAAATTATTCCTTTATATACTTGGCTTATTCCATCATTCGGATCATTTGCTTATATGTTAAAATGTTACCCGTTTAAGGTCTGACACGTCTGACACAACTTCAGGCGATACAGGAGCGTACACATCAATTCAGCATGAATTAGAAGCCAACAATCACCGTTATAGCACGCCTACATCCGTGAGAAAGAAACACATTGTGCACAAGACGCAGCGTGTCGAACATTTACAAGCAGAACATATATAAAAAAAATACGTAAATATCACAGCAGATAAAGAGTACGGATATGTAGGTATATACTCGTTGTAGTTTAAATTATTTATTACCGAATGGTTTGATAAACATTAGTGTCAGTTTCAGTTGACGTTTTTGTTTACGTCAATAATGACGCATTACACAATTCACACGTGTGATTTTGAAAAACAAATAGCTGCTTGTACATCTTGAAAATGGATTATGACGAATGAAGTATAAAGTTATCAACTGGGAGTATTTTTATCGATATGGTATTAATTGACTGAAAATACAGTCATGTTATCGGGTGATAAAACCAACCAGTCAATGTGTTCAATTATTACCAATTTTATTGTAAATTCATAATTTATGTTTCAGTTGAAGGTCATTTGCATAAAACACGGCAGCTAAAAAGTATGTATGGTGTGCATTGGTATAGTAATTGCTTTCCGCAATTATTAACTCTAGTAGATCATCGTGACACAAATTATTAAACCAATGAATTGAAGCAGGCTGTCCATACACACCGTGGCGGTAACGTACAACGTCTGCTTCATGAGAACTTGACACTTTCTTTCAGTTATCCAGGCAATATCACTTACGAATCGCTTAAAAGCAGTCCACATCCTGTAGAAGAGTATGAAATCGTTCAAACACCTAAACATTAAGTGTGATATACGTGCATTTGTATTGCTGGCATTAACAACTATATTAAAATTGTAAGTTGCAATGACAGCATATGATGCCAACTTGTAGACTTACACTTCGGTTCTTTATAGTTACTTTGTTATAAAATTCAATTATGGTGATTATGGAAGGAACTGTTTATCGACATAAATTCTAAAATATAACTTGTTCAGCGTCCATCAGGTGTATATACCTATACATTCAGATATTTATTTATATATTATACTATATATTAATTAAAACATCTGTCCATTGTGCGAAAAACTATTATACGTATACGTCATTTATTGTAATATCGTTTGATTGTAATAAATCGTCATATCATTATTTTACGTGTACTGTTTAGCTCAGATCGTACTTCCATATACATGTTGAATGTTAGTCTGTAGCTCCATAAATCACATAACTGAACAAAGGGTGAACTAAGTGTTAAACTCTATAATTTGAGTAAACACAATCTAATATTACCACACTCTTTTATATTGATACTCTATTAACCGTAAAACATTGAAAAGTATTATAATGCTTCTAACAAACATTTAGCTTGGATAATTACAAGACGTACTCAATTTGGAGATTGTTCGGTACAAGTTTGCTACTTAAACAAATCGTTTACAATATGTTGCATTGAAAGGTAGTGTCGGTTTACTTCAGTTTAACTGTGAAATATCAGCTGCCATTCAGTCAACCATATTAATTGACATATTATAATTTAATATTTTCCCCAATGACATTTTTTCCGTTCGAAATGTTCACGGATGTGGAATTGACATCCTAGATTTAAGATAGTTCATTACTTCCTTTCTAGATTTCTGATAGATAATAACCACGAGTGTTCAACTAACTATTTATTGTGTACTTGAAATTTCCCTTGTTTAATACGAATTAAATATGGTTTCGCCTCTTGATTTAACTGAATCGATGTGAATTATTAACTCAACTTAAAGGGACAAAGTCACTGAAAAAGTCATCTCCTTCAGCATGTATAATGTTTATATGTTCAAGAAATGAACAATACAAAGGCGTATACAATAAATAACGTATGAATAATTTACTACATTATGATAATTTTGTTAAAAACCAACAAAGAAACGCACGACGACTGAGTCGTTAGAACAAATGCCAGTAGACAGCACTGTAACCAATTGCGCTATTTTGACTTGTGAACGAATGTGCATAATATGGTTATATAAGAGACCCACAAATCTGACGTCAATTTGAATAGAAGAAAAGGGCAAAACAAACAAGATCTAAATTATATAACGATTATGTTCTCAGTATGCATAAACTATTTTCCATTATATGTGCATTATTGTCACCTTTATTATATGCTAATATTTATATTGGGCCCTTGTAGTTTACATAGTCCCTTTAAAGTGTGTGTGTCCGCTTTTTATTACAACCAAACTTTTACAAAATAAGAATATGATAGTGTAGTTCAAAGTAGCTTAAAATCAACCGAACACTATGTGTGACCATAAAGCTTGCTAATTTTGCGTTTTACATCAATGGTCCTTATAAAAATGTATTCCATTTTCAATCGATATGTAGTAATCCACTTTATTATGTTATTTTTATTCACGCCACTTTGTATATTGTAAGTATGTACAAACACATTTTAACACTATGTATTGTAAATAAATGTCATTCTATATTAATGAACATGGAGTGATTGCAGAGCTTTTGTTGCACAATGGCATTTTAAATGGGCGAAACCTATTTTATTTTACTCACAATTATTGTTGGGGTATAAACAAACAAACACAGCACCCAACATACAGATATACGAGTAGTCCACCGAAAAAAATTACTCGTAGTTGAGCTTAATTAATTCGACAAGTAAATACGCTTAGATGTTTAAAGTGTGCATGTACGATCTTGTGGCATAAATACAAATAACCAAATAAAGCAAATTCACATATATTTATATTTAAAATGGAATATAAAGTTAAGAACAAACATTTCTTTTAAACGCACAATAAGCTTGTTTTTAATCACCACACAGTGTTCGTCTGTACAGACAGAAACTACAATACATGTATATACTCTGACTTGACAGTTTGGTTAGGTTACACAACACTAATAAATGATGCAAAAACTCGACACTTATACTTTTTCATTTATTCTATTTGAATTGTTTCCTTCGTCAGTTTTATGGTTTTCTGTTTGCTTTCAAGTTTTATTGTCACTTTTATTTGCTTTTTTTGAAAATAATTAATTTGAAAGATCGCACATACACACTTTAAGATGTACACCATTTATATTATCATTTTAAACACATAAACTATAATATAGATGTTTAATATTACACACATACAAGTTATATATTTTGAATAAGTGTAATACAACGCTAATTAAATCGCGCGCTGTAAGAGATATGCTTTATTGCAGGGTTTGCTTTTCTAACTACACGCTTATCGGTCGTTTGAATAAAAGGACCCAAAAGTCAGGTCGTCATATTGATTCTTAGGTATGTATGTATCTCATCATCCTGCGTTTCCATATGTGTCTATTACCGGTTACGAAATCTAAAAATCTCACCTAATAGGGAGCTGTATAAATTAAAATGTTATATCTGGGTCTTGCATCATTGATGTATTCACTGATTTTGACAGCATACTACTAAACGATTCCTGTTGATAAGCCGAACAGATCCTATTACAAACCCGGATTTCATCGCCCACAGAAATTTCACTCTTTAAACGTTTGTCCTTTGATGTTTCATACAAAAATAATATTGTTTGGAAGATATAAAACTATGTTTAACATAGTGAATTAACTTATTCACCATTAATATATATGCCAATATTACGTGTATAAGGATTTATGGAGATGATAACACGTATATAATAAGTTCATGTTATCTTAGCGATTGACCGATTACATTTAATGCCCCGACTATCGACTGAAGGCAACGCAAAAACAGTGACTTAAAAGGACATGTTGAGACATTTTCAATTATTTTTTTTAAATGTCATAATTAACATAGTTCGACCAATGCCTCAAACATTACATTGTATTACAATGACAGCATAAAAAAGTAGTGCACTACTGTGGATTGTGTCTACGTCCACCAGATCAAATGCCAATGTCTCGATATTTCCTGAGCTAGATGGTTGTATATACATCGACGTCAATTTAACGCTCCGTGAGTCATACACGTTGTTATTTTAATCAAAAAGAGCAGGGGCGGTTCCACGATTTTTGGGTTACGGGGGTGCGTAAACTTTTGATAATTTTAATATGCAGTAATGACCTATGTATGTTGTATATGGGTCTGCACTTACCAGCTGGCAGTTTTAAACTTTTATACTTTTGCTATAATTTATCCACTCATATAATTATGTTCAATAAGTATCAAGCGAGAGGAAGTTGTTATTTTAAGAAACATTTGTTCAAAACCTGGATTTATTAGTGACGAAAATAGTGTCTGTCGTGTTTATCCAATGTAATGTCTCTGTAAATTAACATTAGCAATAAAATAATCCTTGCCTTTTGTGCTCCTTTTGATTTCTTAAATAATTTCAAAGAGAATTTCGACAATTCCATAATTTTGTCAATAAATCGTTTAGTTTCCAAAACTCAAAAGCGACAGTCTTTTGTCTAAATATTTTTTCATGTTTATATGAAAGTTGTAGGGTGTTTAAAGGTTGTGGTGCATCAAATCCCAGCGGTTTCATATTTGTCCCGGGACCATTAGTAATCGAGATTAATCACGAAACTTGGTGTTTGAAAATGCTTAATTAATAATTAGTACCTAAAGTATCTTATCTAAGATATGAAGATCGATGGAGCTGTAGAATGCAGCCTTAAAGACAATAGTAGTAAAGAATTAGTTGTACCAGAAGTTGTACAAGTAGGAGTAGGAGAATAAGTTGTACCAGAAGTTGTACAAGTAGGAGGAGGAGAATTAGTTGTACCAGAAGTTGTACAAGTAGGAGGAGGAGAATTAGTTTTACCATAAGTTGTACAGTAGGAGGAGGAGAATTAGTTGTACCAGAAGTTGTACAGTAGGAAGAGGAGAATTAGTTGTACCAGATGTTGTACAAGTAGGAGGAGGAGAACCTCTCACCGTGTTCCTGATTAACTCAGTATTTGCCTGCACTGAAAATAACCAGTTCCTCGCAAATAACGCTTCTTAATCCTGTCTTAAATGATGACACTTGACATGATATTTGTCTAATAAACTATACACAAAAAAAGAAATAAACAAATTATTTAAATATGGCTATCAGACTGCAGATATTGTATGGATTTAAATAAAACTCATAACTTCGAGGTAAATCTCAACATTTTAAACATGGCACACGATACAGTTATCATTTGTACGCGTAATGAGCTGTTACATATGTCTGCTAATTACATTTATTTTGTCGAATTAGTATGAATGCTGTCAAAAATGTAAAAAACCAAAATCCGTTCAATTAACAATATTTAATGCTAAAAAGTACACATGCAATTAGCATGCATTGCAAATAGCACGCATAAATGTACGACATTGCAGATTAACCATTCTTCATTGTATATATGCTTAAGTAGTTTTTTAATGTATCATAAACACGTTAAATAGTAATTCTTCGGAGACATACTGTAAAATGAATAAATCCCAGACTGTGATAAAGTCCAAACTTCATTTTAAAGTGAATTGGATCATAACCAAGCCATTTATAGATTTGATTTGCTGTAAATTGTATAATGTATTAAACCCATTTTGAGCAACATGGCATTGAAGACCTTACACGTTTCACTATAACATTCAGTAGATATTGTATGAAAGTACAGTAAACGCCACGCGAAACCCGCAAAAATCGCGATATTCGACGAGCCGATTTTGTCGCGAAGCGTAGAGCGCTCGCTCGCGATGACACGAATCTTCGCTAATTCTCGCGACGAAAATGCGGTCGAATCGCGACAACATTTCGTGACATATTCGTCGCGAAATCTCGCGATGGGGCCGCCCGCTATCTTGGTCTTCATCTGCACTTTGTGTCCACTTAGTTAGGCTTTACCCATTAACGAACATTCCATTCCCAGATAATAATGTTTTTGACCCACGAACAACATACGGTTTAAAATATTATTACATGATTCTTGCTGATTCTTCTATACAAAGAGAACACAATTATCGTTGTTAAACTACCAAATAAGCAACGCAAAAAGAAGTCCCGATTCAGAGCGCAGCATAATACAAAATGTAGTTATCATTACAATTGCATAAATATTTGTCAGATTATGATAGAATATATATTATTTTAGCATTATCGTTGTCTATCGGCTATTAACAACTTTGTGGAGTTCTGATGCGTGGCTGTTCCTGCTTATTTTTTTAATAAACGTTTAAATGGGCTTCTAGGTATATTAATTTATTATTCTAAAGCAGTTTACTTTGATACTGTGTCAGTAAAGATGCCGACTATTTGATACAAACTTGAAATTATTATCAATAATGTATTTCCCAAAGATACTTTATATAATAAACCATGATTTTATTTAAACTCACTTTATACAGAGTGTTGCTGGACATTATACATGTGTACAATACTTACATATACTAACTCCGATGTATAGAACGGCACAATATTAACATACATGCCATGGGAATTTCACAGGATTTGGACGATTTTATGAACTATCCACACAAAATCCATAGCAATGACAACTTGCACAAAATGTGTTCACATGTTCATAACACAATAGGTAATCGAGTTTTGGTGGGCTAATATTGGAAATTGAAGAATATGATGCGTAAGTCGATAGTCAGCAATAAAAAAATCTGATTATTTTTTTTGAGATACAGATGTTTAAAAGTAGATACTTTCTTTTTTTGTTGTTTTGACTATGTTCTTTGTGATTTTCATTTTTTACACCTGTTACGTATGTGTATTGTGTTTGACTATAAATATGGAATTAATTCAGAAAAAAATATTGCATTTTATTGAAAGATGATTAAGGTTACATGGACTTTATGTTTTGTTTAAATATTAGATACAGGTATCGTAAACCAATAAAACAATACGTAGATACTTATTTTTTGGTTAAGTATATAAGGTCACTAAAAAGCAGTTAAGCAGAATTATGCCCCTTTTTGGACTTGAAATTATTAACGTCAAAATGTGAATGCAAGTAAATATCTCTGCTCGGTAACTACAGTTATTTAATTGAAACTTCACACATGTCTTTGTGTTCATTATGTCGGGTAATTTATAGAGACATATCATCAAAGCGGTATGGATAGCCAATAATGCTGTCCAGAAACAGCTCTTGTTATCCGAATTATTAATTCACCGATTAGTAAAAATACATGTAATGCGTAAAGGTGTATTTTTATAATAATTTTTTCTCGTCACAATTTGTCGCGGCACAAACTAATTCGCCTCGAACGTTCGCGATAATGTGCGATATTTCGCCGCGAGGATTAGCGAATATTCTTGACATTGCAAGCAAGCGCTCTGCGCTTCGGAATAAAATCAGTTTGTCGCATATCGCAAACTTTGCGGGTTTTGCGTGACACGTAAGGTACATGTTTAAGCCAGTAATAATCAGCTTAATCTTGTCTTACGTCTAGGTTGGCAGTTAATTTTTAGTAAGGGAATTCGAATTGGCAACTGGCAGATAGAACTGGCAACTGGCAGCTAATTTCATGTACATCCCATTCCTAAAATGGCAGCGTGTGGAATAGCGTCAACTTAACAAATCAGTCTAGACCGTGTTCGTGAACATACTGTATTGGCCGTCCCTTCTTCAAACATTTGTAACGATATCACTAGTTTATAATCAAACTCAGTCCGTTTTCAAAATGATAATTATTTAATTATACTAACTTTCAGTACTTCGAGTTTGTATCGAACAAGTTCTTAATTATTCACTCCCAATCACACTTTACACATGTTGCACGACTTATGAGTCGCTTAACAATTAGTTGTCCAACGTCGGGCAATTATTACAACAAACTGGTGTTAACAACGTTATTAAAGTCAACCTATTTTAAGCAGAATTTAGAATACGTCAATAAGACATTGATATTTCTCAATGGAGAAGCGCTCTGGAACAGTATATTGCACGTCAACGATTCAATGCGTTTAATTTATAACAAACCGAAGTTTGAATATCGGATTATTTTATTTAATTACCCCAAATAATGGTTAACACATTCAGACTATTGCCAAAATAAGATCAGTACTCGCATAAACTATTGATTGAACAAGGACGACATCGTCATATACCCTGGAAAGTTAGGAAGTATGGACTCCTCAATTGCAATGAAATTGAGGACGAGTTTCATTTTGTGCTGATATGTGACATTCACAGGCAATTACGGAACGCTACATCCCTCCTTACTATACGCGAAGAAATATCTTTTAAAAAGACAATCGTCGTTAAAAATATCATATCAAATATCATTTTTACTCTAAACATAATGCAAGAAAGGACCCCCGATTATTTAGTCCCACCTATATAAGGAGACTTCTCGGAATCCAGATTTTTCGGATACCATAGAAAAATTTCTCGGACCCCCATATTAATTTGAAAATAATTCAATCCTTATTAATATTTGTACCGTGAATAAACAGATCATACCGACCGCGTCGTGCAATTGCGTCTTTATTCATTTTAGTTGACCGCGTGAACCTGCACCAGTCCGACCCTCGAGGCCTGCATCCTTTGAGATACAGATAGGATGCAATATCCGAACTGAGCTGAAGCTCTTAACAAAAGAGAATGATACAACATGTCATGATTCGGAATCGGTCTTTTTTTCAAATGTCATGTATTATATAGTTTTTCACCTTCGTTTACTTGGTATTCGTGAATAAATATGATTAAATTGAATATTGCTATATTAGCTAATAGGATCAGTGTGTAAACTACTAGAGACAGTGTGTAAACAATTGGGGACAGTGTGTCAACAATTGGGGACAGTGTGTGAACAACTTGGGACAGTGTGTCAACAATTGGGGACAGTGTATCAACGATTGGGGACAATTTGCCAATAAGTAAGGACTACGCGTATCTGTTAAGAAGTTGTTGTTTTTCAGGTACCTCGATGGGTTTTGCTCCCATTCACGTATTACATTAGTTATGACTATTTCTATTTATAACAAACAAAACACAATTATCCAATATAAAGACAATTTTTATGATTGAAAACGAGCTAGAGCAGATAAGCAGCTATTATAGAATTGCCCACGATCATCGCACAGCCTCCGCACGATACCCTTGCGGATATGGTACAGTGCCATCTACGATATGTTTCCGGGCTACGAGCTTACGATTAAAACAAAATATGTATACATTTCAGTTAAGCAAATTCGTTGAGGCTACGACGCCGGTAAATCCTTCGATATCGTACGAAAATCGAACGGTTCCCTCAAGGCGGACGCACAGAAAGGGAGTTTCGGGCAGTTTACCGGCGCCGTAGACGCATCTTAGTCCACATGTAAACTAGGCACTAACTTTTTTGATATTTCTTGCATACATTTTTGTATTATCTTTTCATTTTTATAAATTATCTGTTTGTTTGGTTGTTTTATATGATTGAATAAAATACTAGTATCTTAAATGAACAACAAACAACGTAATAACAAACTACACTATCAGATTTCTTATCTACATGTCAAGTTAAAATTTGTTTAAGATAATAACACCTTCAGGATAGGATCATAATACCTAACAAAGTATTGTTGTTGCTGGAAATACGCTATTCGTCTCTTGCGGCGATTATTCCAACAACTTGCTTGGACCGTGTGGTAACCTTATGGCGACTGTGCGGCAGCAGTAAAAATACTTTGTAGTCGTACGGTAACAATACGGCTACGGTGCAAAATAAGCACGTTATGCCTGGTTTACATTAGTTCCGGTCGCAGTACGATACATTCGTCTAAGAGTTTTCGTACGATTTGTTAGGCATCGTATGTGGCTACGAGTTAAGGCGTCTGTGTTCACATTTAATACGATCTCTGTGCGATTATTTGTACTGACTTTCGGGAGCAGGCGAAGGCGAATCCGTACGGAGACCGCACGAAAGCCGCACTATGGTTTTAAGGAAATCGTGGGTTTTAGTGCGGCTGCGGTCCTGCTGTCTCCGCAAACTTCTCATAGAAATCGTCCGGAGCCCGTGCATAATTTATGCATAGGCCGTGCGGCTTCCGTGCGGAGATGGTACGGCCTTCTGACCTTACCCGTGCGAACGTCGGACGGTGCCACCGACGATATATTTACGGCGTTCGTAAATCCGCACGATATCGTACGTAAATCGCACGGCGTCTTCAGGAAGGTCGCACGGAGATGGAATTACGAACAGTTTACAGGCGCTGCAGACGCATCTTAGTCAGAATGTAAACTTGGTATTAAGCGTTCCATGCGCAGTCACCGTTACTATCCGTAAAATCGAGAAAGCGCGGTAGCCGAACGCCACATGGTTTTACAAAAGGCATGAGTTTGTCCGACAGTCTCAAAACCTTGCGTTGGATATTCGGTCTCCGGCAACGGCAGTGGCCCGAGTATGTCATCACCGAGGTTTACAATGTATGAATCTATGTGATACTTATTCGTCCTTACTGTTTGTAACTGTAGAAGCGAGGCAATGTATATAACATTTTGTTTTCAAAACTGTCTGCTCAGTCATTTCGGATTTGATTCGTTGGGCATATAAAAGCAGGTAATTCGTTGTAATCTGGCTGTCACACTTCGCACCACTCTTGCCCCGTACCTTATTCCACCGTGTAACAATTGTCGAAGATGTTTAAACCTTCGTTATGCTAAATACAGGATGACAGGAGCGGGCCATCGAGTGTCGCTTGAAGTAAGGCTTTCCCGCAGGATTCCTTGAATGCATGTCGGCATCCCCGACACCCCGCCCGCGAAAACAATCGGCCCACCCCCTCGAAATTGTTCAAATCCGCCCCTTAGCAACTCCGCCACCCTGAAATCAGACGATCCGTCGTTTGACCACAATCTCCTCAAAATCAGCCCATTGCCCGACCCCAACTCCCCGAAACGGTCTAAATTTTTTTTTTTTACCGCACCTGTCCAAAATCGGCCGCATCGCTCGAGCCCACGTCCCCGAAATCAGGTGCAACCATCGACCCCACCTCCTCGAAATCGGATAAAACGCTTGACCCTAACTCCCCGAAATCGGCCGCAGCTGCCTGAAAGCGGTCCTCCACCCTCCCCACGCTTGACCTAAGCTGCCTGAAATCGGCCGCAACGTTCAACCCCACCTGCCGGAACTCTGCCGCAAAGCTCGACCCCACCTGTCCGAAATCGGCCGCATCGGTAAACTAAACTCTATTTATCTTACTAAAATCGCAATAACCGGGTTTTGGTTTTAATTGATTGAAAACCCGTGTTGCCCTACCTCCCTTGGAGGCAGTGTACATTAAAAATACTAGGCTGCATTTCTTTATTTACGGAATTATTTTTCAGTCATATATGGTATTCAGATTCGTTTCAAAGCCTAGCTTTATCCGTGTTGAGAATCTGTCATGACCGCAAATTTTTACAAAAACCTTTCGAATTTGACAGACTTGCGATTGTCTCCACTGCTTTAAAAATTGAAGAGGATTGGAGACAATCGCAACTTACAATTAAACGTTATGGAAACAAACTAATTGTTGGTAACATGTATTATTCGTAAAATCGCGATTTGTATAATCGCATTTTTTTGCATTTCATAAAGAAGGAAAACATACTTTTGATCAGGAGTTCGTGGGTTCGAGACATATTTTTCATCCATTTTATGCTTTTCTAAGCAGTGAACATTTGTGTTTGCTGATCCAGACGCCTTAGTTTTTGAAGTGAAAACATTTTAAGACAACATTACAAATAATTACAATTATAAACAAGTCCCTTTAAAGAGACTATGTCAGAGAAAAGTTGGTTTCCTATTGCACTATAAATATTAGTGATTGGGATCAGTCCTAAAAATATGAGTCGATTTATTAGAGCCCAAAGTAACTAATTAATCAAATAATCATGACGAAATAAGTGGATTGTTGATGTTCAGTAGAAATCATATTTTACCAACTTTGTCAATTTATTTTGTAAAACTTGCTCCTATAGTTAAAACAAAAATTGTTAGAATTAGCAGATTTTGTTAGAATTAAATCAATGACACCCCCTTGACATTGTAGTGATTTGTCGGTAATACATGTAATATAAAAGATATAATGTCTCGAAATTAAACTAACTAAGATTTTTATGTATAGAATTATTTGTTCATACAAATATGATTCATGTTTACGATTTTAAAATCACATGCAAGAATTTACTTGTGCAATGTCAATTATATGAATTATATACGAGGGGCAGTAAAAAAGTTGTGGATGAAAATACAGCTTTAAATATTTATGTGTATTGAATAAAATGCAGAAAACGCATTTGATTATTTAAATAAATAAATATCTTATGACTGCTTCATTTGTAAATACCGTGAATAATGCAGGGCACTTAAGATGATATTTTCTACAAATGTTCGATACAATCTAAAGAATGATATTTTTGCGAGGAACCTTGTCGAATTATAGCGAAAATTGCACTGATGTTATGTTAACATAAATTTTTTAGAACGTTAAAAAAGTTGACGTCGTACGACAAACATCAACGGAACGCTAGCCATTTGAATTGTGCCGTTACGTGTTGTCAAGAAACAACGATGGCCTCAACAACAAAAAACGTGCAATTATCAAGCCTTGCGTTAAGGCGGGAATGACACCTACTGACACAATTAAATATGGGCCCATTTTATTAACTGTAAATGAAAGCAGATTCTTTTGTGTGCAAACGATTATCTTTGCCTCCTCCGAAGAAAGCTTAAGTTGTCAAGTCGGCGAAGAATATCATGCTATTCGTGTTTATGGACCATCGGGGAATCTCATACTGGTCCGATTGAGAAGACTGTCATCGCAGATTAGTATCCAGGATCAGACAGAACTCCTTGAGGCAGTCTAATCATCTTTCGGGTCGCTGAAACAGTCGTTGTTTGCAGATGTGTTTCGAAAATGGGATATCAAACTCAGGAACTCGGCGAATATTTTGAAATAAACATTGACATGAATGACTTTAACGTCATGGAGTAGTTTCTGAAGTGCGCCGCGGTTTTAATCATGGGTATAAACAATTGTATATATTTCTGTTTGCTATTGTTATAAAATACATACACAACTTGAAAACCCTTTACAAACTATCAAGGAATGGTTTATAGCACTGTATAATGCATTAGATGTAAAATTTATTTAATTTAAAATATTGTTCAAAGTTTAGGACTGAAAAACAGTGTTTTATTTTTTTAACTATATCATACAGTTTAGGCCAAATATAAGTGACATGTACATGTTTCGTCGATAATTTTTTCCCATCGTCATCGTCACGTCATGGCTCTTTTCGTCATGGTTCTTAGACGAAATGATTAATCAGCCCATCACTAATAAATGAGACATGTATTGGATGATAGAAATGCGCTATGCTAAGATGTGTACCATAACAGTAACATGTGTATTTTACTGAGAGCATACAGTGAGTCATCATCAATAACCTGGCGAAGTTGTAACACTTCCTGTTTGATTGTGTTCAATATGGATAGTCTCATTGTGTTGCGTTTTCAAATATGGGTGCAGCATTTCATTGTTGGTAGTATTCTTATCAGTACGTATAGTTTCGTTGATTATTTAATCTAATGGATAAAGTTTTAATACAGTTATATGTTTTATTATAAACAGTGTTCGTTTCTTAGTTGACAATTATAATTGTATTCCAATTCAAATACGTTTACAGCTATTGCATTGATTTTATTATGTTGGTTAAAAGTTTAAATTGAGCAAGAAAGTTATATCATTATCAGTTGTTAGACTTCACCAACATAATTAGAAGCTAACACAATTAATAAAATACCAGATAGCAGGCAATATACGCATACAATCTTTAAACGATGCCTATTAAAACCTACCTACTCAATGTAGGTCATACATGCATACAAATCGGGTATTTACTGTTTGATGCGTTAACATATAGGTGTGTACATTGTGGGTGAAATACACACATTGCGCATATAAACACGCGTGCATAATCGCGATATACACCGTACCGTGTTTAATAAGTTATCACGTTGATATTAGCTAACGGTGTATTCTGGTAATGATGATGTTGCATTATGAAATAGGTTAATAATAAGTTATTATTACAAACATCAGCTGTTATATTCATAAAAGAGATGAGAGCAACAAACTCAACATAACATATCCTCATTTGTTTCACTGACATTAATTTGGACTATCTTCTACATGTAATATGGTAGCATGTTCATAAAGGAGTACACTACGTAAATATGTTTTATCCCCCTTACCGTATTTTTAAATGGCTTTAATCAAACTAAGTGTAGTTAGTTATTTCTCGACATGCCACCAACGCTTTGAGTGGTACATTAATGTACCAACAGTGTATATAAATGTTCACCATAATGAAGTCGTCGTAATGGTAGCAGTAGTAGTAGTAGTAGTAGTAGTAGTAATAGTAGTAGTAGCAGCAGTAGTAGTAGAAGTAGTAGTAGTAGTAGTAGTAGTAGTAGTAGTAGTAGTAGTAGTAGTGGTAGCAGTAGTAGTAGAACTAGTAGTAGTAGTAGTAGCAGTAGCAGTAGAACTAGTAGTAGTAGTAGTAGCAGTAGTAGTAGTAGATGTCTAAAGAAATGAACTTCACATATATTTTTAATATACGATTTGGTTTTATATTTAACAGCGCTCATAATGTAACTTTTGGATGTATTTACTTGTAATGTTGTGGTTTAATTGGATCTTGAAATTCATCAGAGAATGAAATAGCATATATGAAGATGGTCATGTTGATGCTGTTTTCGTTGACAAAGATGATGATGATGATGGTGATGATGAGTTTGGTTTGACCATATTTACATGATTTAATGAAACAAATAACAAAATCATTTTTTAGTGAAATCGTTGGCATTTTATCCATTTCATTATGGAAAACTTTTGTATGACAGCCTTGTTTTTTTTGTATGGGTATAGTTTTATTAAAATATATGGCTATTATTGTGCAATAGGTACTATAAAGTTATACTTTTCTGAAAGAGAATGAACTTCGTTTTATTAAAGATATTGGCTAAGTCACTTGTTAAAATAAATGATTTATTAACAATTAATTGTGTTTGACAAAAGAAAATTAAATTACAAGGATCTGAAAAAAAAATTATGTGCTCAACCTATTTTAGTACCTTCCAAAAAGATAACAAACTGCATATCATTCCGATCACAGATTAAGGAGCACCCGACTGTCTAAACAGCTGTTGATCTATAGATCCTGGGCATCTGATTTTGTACATTAATGCCCCCACATGGGAGGGGACAGATAGCAAGCGGTTCTGTTTGTAAACGCGCGGCTGTTACAATGCGTTACCACAAACAAGATAACTTAATGAAAATTCAAAGTTCAACTGCCTTTATTTAATTTATCACACAAACTGATTTGGCGGTCATTATTTAATATAGCATTGTCATTATCCATGCTTTTTGCAGCACTTAATGCAGAATTAAATTTGCTTTAATAACATATTGCCATGGCCAAGCTAGATGTATCAGTTTTAACTGAAAATAAACAATAGTTGAGCATTTCAGAAAATATTTTCTTTTAGGAAGAGCATTATCAATGTTGTTGTTTTTTTAAATTGTCTTTAATTTTTCTTATTATCCGTAAAATAAATGCCCATGAATTCGAATGCATTAAGACACTTTTATCATCAACATATGGTAAATCATACAAACACTGATAATTTAGTTTAAAGTGTATAAAGATTTATGGAGTGCTTTTAAATAATGAGTATGATATTGAAGAATAGCACGCTGTTGCATGGTTATGAAGTTTATGAATGTAAGGACGATCTCGTTTTCTTCAAATTGTATTCACTTCATCTTTTATGAAGATATTACAATTAGTTTCGAAGTGTGTTAGACAAATAAATGGCATATTCTGAAATTCTATTTTTCTAAAAGGCTGCACAGATATTTTTTATCAGTATTCGGCAATAAAATCAACAATGTTTCCACTGTAACCGATAGCACTTAGGGTCATTAACCTCTTAAGTTATACTTTACCAAACAAATATTTGCCATTTAAAGGTTCCCTACTAAACTATTGTACATCGAATAGCTATATTAAGTTAAATATAAATGAAATTTTGGGCACGACTTTTTAATATAAAGTGATACACTGGGCAGAAAAATGTTATTCATGTTATTAATATTGCAGTTCAATAATAATAATAATAATAATAATAATAATAACAATAATAAAAAATAAAAAAAAATAAAATAAATAATTATTATAAATAATAATAATAATGATAATAATAATAATAATAATAAATAATAATATTAATAATAATAATAGTAATAATAATAATAACAATAGTAATAATAATAATAATAATTATAATTATAATAATAATAAAATAATAATAATAATAATGGCTATGATGCTGATGATGATAAGGGGGAGGAGGAGGAGAATGAGGATGAGGATGATGAGGAGGTTTAGGATGATATAGGTTGCGGTTGTGGTGGTTGTGGTGGATGTGATTATGATGATGAT
>CM051030.1:23816726-23945726 GCA_027627225.1 Congeria kusceri
GAAAACCGCTTCTTTTTGTGCAGGCTATTAGTCAGTAAATTGAAACCAGAAAAGGTCATCTTTCAAAACAGCAACATTTCTCACCCGTTTTCTTACATTTTAATTATTTAAAATAATGTATGCAATATGTATTATAATGTGTATATCATGTGATTTCTTACAATTACAGTTTGCCAAAATGTCAATTTATAAAACAATAACTTTAAACTAATGACACCCCTACTTTTGCTGTTGACTTGTATGTAACCAAAATATTTACCGGAGTGTCCTGGAATAAGGCCTCCAAATTAATGCGCTTCATCGGTTATTTTTTATTCGTTGCGAACGTGTTTTTTCTTGTAACACATTCTCATTTTGAATATTTTGACAACAAATTACTGCAATGTATTTATTTTAAACTGAACAATGGGCAATCGAGAGCTTGCATCGTATGATCTATTTTAACTCAGTAGGCAACGAACAAAGATCTATAAATAAACATGTTTATTTATAGATCTTTGGCTAAGAAGCACTAACAATCGGTGCGCCTAACTACTACGCTTCATCGGTTAGTCTGGCCCTTGCAGATTGACTGGTTAACTGGCATGTTTATAATTGCGTTTGCATAAGATAATTAGCTCGAAAAAAATATAGGTTCGTTACTTACAAGTAAGTTTTCATTATGATGTCGTATACTATTGAAAAAGAAGCCATATGATACAGTTTAAAGGTGGGAAATTAAACATCATTCAAACGAATGTTTTTAGCAAAAATGCACTCATAATTCACATGCTTTTAGTTGCTTTTGTCGCCAACTGTCGTTCTACGCTGTCAGCGTTTTGATTATATGAGTCATCAGATTCACTATGTACCCACTGGATCGAGTTTAAACTGATTAGCTGAGCATGCCAAATAAACATTATTGAAAAAATAAATATACGGCCCGTTCTCGCATGAATGAGTTGACGGAGGTTTGAAAAGACATACATATGAGGTAGAGGAGGGTCGTTTTGAGTTTATTAGAGTGTTAGAGAAGGGAGCTTAACACTTTGAATATGAACATGTGTATGGGTCTAGAACATTTGCAGTTCCTTGTATGCCTATATGTTAATATACTTGTTGCGCAATCAGACCGTTTTCTATCTTTAACAGCGACTACAGGAGATTAAAAAAAGAAATAATTGAAATCAGATTCAATCTGACAAGCTAAGCAAGCGCATTTAACATTATTGAACATTAAATATACGACGCGTCCTCGCTTCGATGAGTTAAGGGAGGATTGAAAAGGCATACGGAGGAGGCCGAGGATGGTCGTTTAGAGTTTTTCAGCGTGTAAGAGGAGGGAGCAAAACACTTTGAATACGAACTTGTGTACAGATCTAGAACAAACGCAGTGATAAGAAAGGCTGTATATTAATATACTTGTTACGCTGTCATACCGTTTTTTATGTAACGACGACTACAGGATACTTAATATAAAGCATACCTCTTGAAAGTTTTCGGCGTATAAATACATTGTTTGCCTCCTCACTCCTCATTCGCCTGAAAAACGTCAACATATTCTTGTGCTGTCACTGCGCTAAGAAATTTAGCACACTGGTTAACTTGGTACGTCAACAGAACACGTTGCTCTCAAATGAAGATGACGTGGAAACTTCTTTAAACACGAAAGAATGCGTGAAGAAAAAAACGCAAAAGAGCAGTAAATGAGCGATGATGATAAAGATACTGGTGATACCGTTGATCCCTGGAACGAAATTATCGATACAGCTGTTGAAAGTTTCAAGTGCAAACCGGTGCAATTGGCGTCGCCATGGAGAGAACGTTACGGAACCTGCGTTCTTTTTACAGAAAAGTCGTAGCGCAGGAGTTGTTGAAGAAGGTGGAATGAATGAATGTCCTAAGAAAGATATCACACACAGGGCTATTAAGAAAAAGGCAGATGATTTAAAGCTTTTAGAAGACTACGATAGTGAGGAAGCTTGGAAGTACGCCTTAATACAATCCACCGAAAGTGACGATTCGCAATAATGAAGACGAAGGCGGAAGCCGAGGAGGAGAAGAGCGTATTTGGGGAACTGATGCCGTGCGGGCAATGGATCAATGGGTTCAAAACGAGATTGAACAAATGAAAACCGCTACGAAAATAACCGTTATCGGTACACGTCTGTAGACCATCGCTTGACAGTGTCCATGGATATTTACTCAATAACAAAGTTTAAAATTATTTAGTTGTTGTTAACCTTATTCTTACTTACATCAAAGTAACAGGGTTCATACATGAACATATGCTAAACGTCTGCAGTGAACTCGTTTAAGAAACATTCAGCGAACTGCAATAAAGTCATTAAAAATAAAATTGAATTTAAGAGGATATTTGCTATCCACGATTGGCATACAATGCTCGTGAACCTTTGGTGTAGTAAACATCAGGTTTTAAAATCATAATATAACGAGGTAGCTCTTGCTTAATCTTTCGCGTAAGCAATGTCATTATCTTCCACCAGCGATTCAGCGATATGCAAGTTTCGTTCACAGTTTCATCGATAATAAGGAATTACGAACGCAGTTAAACTAGCTTGAAATCGTAAACGATGCTATTAATAATATTATTTGGTAAAGCACGTCGTCTGCAATCGTAGTATATGCATTATGTGAATTTTCATATGTTACTGTGCACATCTCTAAAGAGAAAAGCAATACGTTATTTTGCAAACAAATACCTCAAGTGAATATCTTGTCTTAAGATTTGTTTTACTTTTCGTTAAATTGTTTACTCGTATGACTATAACTGACTAGACTTATGCGATAAAATGAATACTTTGTGACATAAATGTATATCAAGGAATTCCGTTAGCCTAGGTTCATTATACATAAAGTCAAATATGTAAGTTTGTATTACTTTCTACTCTTCAAACCCAGCTATTCATAAAAAATATCCACTTACTACAAACTGCAGCAATATTTTACAGCAATCACACATTTCAATATGTGCATGGACATGGGGATTTTTGTAAACTGCATTGCATTATAGGAGGGTGTAAATATAACTGTATATATATAGATAGATAGATAGATAAAACCACAGTAGTAAGTGTTTTTTTCAGATGCATTGACAGTAATATTGAATGAAATAGATCAATGTCTTATTTAAGTATTTTGCTTTTTATAAAATATAGTATCCACAACATTAAACGACATGCACTAAGAGATTAGAGGCTAATTCAGTATACACTTATTTTAATATTAGCTAGATACATAAATGCAGCAAAAGAAATACTTCTTACACGGATAATACTATTCATGAACTATATTTATCAGATCACAGATGAACAATGTGTTGTACCCTATTTCAGAAATACATAATTCTAAACTAGGTAACATGCACATGCAATTCAATATACATGTAACTGAATACCAGCTAAGTTTGGTATGAGCGATGTCAAGCTTTATCGCACACTGATCAATTATTTCTAGAACGCTGTGTATATATGCGTAGTTGTTAGTTTGGCTATATTAGATTTAAACGCCTACTTCCTTGTTTTTGTTAAATGCAGATGCGTGTATTCATCCTGAAACTGTTAATATTCAGATTATAATTATGTAGATGTGTTTAGGACTCTACTAATCTATATTCTTCTTGGCAGTGGAATAATAATAAAGCAATAATGTGGATTTTGGCAAGACTTTATTATGCTTTTATTGTACACGTAGGTGTATACACAGGTACGTGCATTACATATTTAGATTAAAGTATATTTAAGAATGTTTAGACATAGTTCCGTACTGGTTTTAAGAGTGATTACTTTTCCGACGTTTCTGTTTCCGAGCACCACGGAGAGTGATACAGCTTGTACCTAGTTTGGAAGCAACTAATTACTAGAATGCGGAATTCTGTACCCGTGAGCTATTCTAAATTCCAATCCAACTATTTCTATAAAACGCAGTGCATTTCTGTATCGTTTGAGTGAACGAACCGTCATGTCATTTGAAAAGTTGCATGTAACAATAAAATTGATTGAACTTGAAAAACCATTTAAAAGATATTTTCAGTCCTAAAAGGACATTATCTGTTGTTTTTTTATTACAACCTATATCTGGGCCCATGCGGCCCAGTTGACAATTTATCGCAGTCATAGTCTTTCGTATCGAGTATCACCATTGATCCAATGTAATTTTTGGTATATTATAACATATGCAATTTTATCTCAATAATACACGTACATATACTGTCTTTAAAATCGACATTGTTAGCCATTAAACTATGATCGTCATACTTTTATTTCTAAATACGCCTTGTATCCAAATTTCTTGCTGTGTGTAATAAAACGGTTCCAAATACATTCAGGTGCAGGATGTATTGGATGAATAATTGCCATCTTAAAAAAACAAACAACATGGACATTATTTTGACATTTATTCGATGTAACAATGAACAGGATATACATTTAAACAAGAAGTATCATTCAAAACGATTTACTGTTTCTTGGTAGTTGATTCTAAACAAACTGTAAATTAGTAATAAATAATGTACATATATATAAATATATCATCAGTATATTCGCTTTAACATAAATTAAGCTATGTTACGGAGCAATCCGGAGATAATTCGCAATCGGTCTAGAGTATAACTGTAGCTTGAAAATACAACTGCCAAACATATATTTTAGAATTTGATTTAATTTATTCAATACACAAGGTCATAGGTTGGGTAATACAGCTACGCCGAAAAAAGACAGTTGATTTCTGTGCTAAATTAGCAAAAAAGGAATTTAAACTGAACTTTCTATCTCAATATGCATTATTTATTATAGATTGTTGACACATTTTCAAGTAGGAAAGCTAGTTCTTCGTCAATATTGTTTCAAACTGATATATTTTATTGGGTGTTTAATTTTATAATGAGCGAATAAACGTATCTTCGATGCCATTTTTAAACGTTGCAACACAGTGGTTGATATATTAGAAACACGTATAATTATCTATCGCCTTTCTTCTTAAAGCCAGATAGTCAAGCCGATAAAATAAATAGTACTGCCCGATCGATTGTCGGCTGTTCCGTACTAATAGGAAATATGTCAAAGATTTTCTGCTGCTATCGATTTTAACTGGTGATCGATACGGCCTTACCTAAGATTCAATGGTAATAAATCTTACCTTTTCATACTCTCAACATTTTAATTTGGCTGTCCTGTTAGCGCAGTGTTTTTCAAAGAGTATATCAACATTCTCTACGCTTAACTACGCTTCAAGGCGATCTGTCCATTCCGGTAGGCAAAGGTCGCCATCAACCGTAAGGCAACGCGACCCAATCATCGCATTGTCGTGATTCATCGTGTATATTCGTGAGTAGTCTTTATAGTTGCCGCTAAAGATCCTACTGGAATTGTAACTGAATCGTAAGGTAAGCGTAGAAATCCGTAGCATATAAAACGTACCATAACGTAAGGCCCATTGGTTTCATATTTGGCACGTGGCATCCTCTAGTGGTTCTCTTCAAAGATTGTTCAAATGATGCCTCTGGGATCAAAACTGGCCACGCCCCGGGGGTCACATTGTTTTTATAGACTTATATAGCAAAACGACTTTAATTGTTTATACAGACCTAAATAGCAAAATGACTTTACAAATCTTTTCCTCTTAAACCGAAAGGCCAAGAGGTTTTGTATTTGGTTTGGTAACATTGTATAGGGGTCCACTAGATTGTTCACATGATACCCCGGGGGGTCAAAACTGTCCACGCCCCGGGGTCAAATGGATTATATAGACTTAAATAGCTAAATTAATTTTAAAATATTCTCCTCTGTAACCGCAAGGCCCAGAGGTTTCATATTTGGTACGTAATATTGCATAGTGGTCATCTGCAAAGATTGTTCAAATGATGCCCCTGGGGTAAAAACTGACCACGCCCCAGGGGTCACATGGTTTATATAGACTTAGTAATTTAAATGAATATAATTAGTTTTCTCTGAAACCGCAAGACCCAGGGGTTTGTTATTTGTTTGGTAACATTGTATAGAGGTCATCTACAAATATTGTTCAAATGACGCCCTCGGTTCAAACTGGCCACTCCCCGGGGGTCACATTGTTTTATAGGCTTAAATAGCAAAATTGCAACCAGAATCTTCTCCTCTAAAACGGCAAGGCCCAGAGGTTTCATATTTGGTATGTTAAATTGCATACTGGTCTTCTACAAAGATTTTTCAAATGATACCCCTGTCAGAAACCTTCGGCAGAAATGTTCTTTGGGTGGCCCCTACCAAATTTCTTAAAATCATTCTGATCCGTGAAAAAAGCATGATCGCCAAGGGGCGGGGCAGTTTTCCTTATATTGGTTTATTGAAAACTTTGAAAATCGTCTTGTCTGAAACCACTGGCAGTGTTTCAAAATAATTTATTTAAAATGTTGCCAGGGCTACTATCTTCCAAATTCCTTTAAATTATTTTGATTCGTAAAAAACGTGGCCGCCATGGTGTGGGGCAGTTGTCCTTATATAGCTATATGAAAACCTTGAGAATCTCATTGTCTGAAACCGTGGCTGGATTTGCAAATAGTTTTCACAGAAATGTTCCTTGGGTGACCCTCTACCAAATGCCTTAGAATCATTTTGATTCGTGACAAAACATGGTCGCCAAGGGGCGGGTCGCTTTTCCTTATATTGCTTTATTGAAAAATTTAAAAATCTTGTCGGAAACCACTGGCTGGATTTGAAAAAAGTTTTCACAGAAATATTCCTGAGGTGACCCTCTCCGAATTTCTTCTATTCATATTGATTCATTACAAAGATGGCCACTAAGGGGTGTGGAAGTTAAACCATATATGATTATACAGCAAATTTGAAAATCTTCTTCTCAGAAACCACTAACCTAATTATGAAATAATTTTTCAGAAATGTTTCTTGAGTGAACATGTACTAAATTCCTTCAAGCAGTTTTGATTCGTTTAAAGACATGGCCACTAGGGATTGTGGAAATTTGACCGTATATGGCAGTATAGGCAAGGTGCACAGTCTTCTCTTTAGATACCACTCAATGGATTTCAAAATAATTTCAAAGAAATGTTCCGTAGGTCGTCCTTTACCAAATTCCTTTTGAAATAATTTTGTTTTGTTAAAAACATTGCCACATGGGGTTGGGGAAGTTTGACTTTATATGGCTATATAGGCAACTTAGACAATCTTCTTGTCAGAAACCACTGTCTGGATTTCTAAATATGTTTATAGAAATTTGTGTTGCATGACCCTCTACAATATTTCTTCAAATAATTTTGATCGGTTTAAAAACAAGGTTGGCTGTGGGCGGGGCAGTTTGTCGGTCGGTCGGTAGACCACTTTCGTTTCCATTCTCTAAGTTCAACAGTTTTCATTTGATCTTCACCAAACCCCATGAACATGTTTGTGGCCATAGTATCTAGGTCAAGTTCGATAATCAGCAAAATCGCTATAGTGCAACGTTTCACCCGATCTTCGTGTAGCAAGAATGACGCACACAATTAAACAATACAACAAAAAATATAACTAACATGTGTATATAATTTTTCTCAAGCTACCTTTCTTTATGGTTAGCTTATTGTAGACAAATGATTGGCATTGAACAGTAAATTAAATAGAATTAGCTATTATACGATGACCCCGGGCACTACTTCGAGCCTGTTATGATATCCTGAGTGTGGTCTGTAACACTATACTGATCTCAAGTCCATGGTATGAAACACTGTCCGAAACTCCGGTTCTGGAAAACAGGAGTGTGCGGTGTTATATTCCTATATGACACCGCACCATGGGTAAGCTTTGAAGAGACTTGTAGCCTTTGTTCGGAGATGGAACTTTTATATTATCAATTTACTACCCCTAATGAGGGGTAGGAATCCTGCTAGCATGGAACATATGTCGCATGAAGTGAATTGCCAGCCTCAGAGCATCCAAAGTCCCTAGTGTTTAATCAATAATATAAGTGTAAATACTTCTCATATTAACTCGACGAAAGCGGGAACAGAATTTATCAACGCTCATGCTTTTATAATACCCGCACATCCGGGCAACTTAACTACCTAATTACTCTTGCGAAATTAACACTGGTTTTATTACCTAACGCACTTTACTGTCCACACATTACTTTCTTTGAGAAATATTGGCCCTTAGGCGCAATCACTGACTGTGTGTAATATAGATCAATTGGATCGGTAAATTCGTCGCACTAGGAATTGTTGAGTTATGGCCTTCGAATTATCTGAAATTGACCTTTTTAACTGTTTCTGCTCGATAAGTCTAACAGTTTTCTTTAAATCTTCACCAAACTTCATTTAAATGTTTGTAATAATAATATCTAGGTCGAGTTTGATAATCAGACAGATTGCCATAGGAATTGTGGGGTTATGGCCCTTGAATATCTAAAATTAGCCCTTTTAGTCGTTTCCGCTCTCTAAGTCCAGTATTTTTTATCAAATCTTCACCAAGCTTCATGAACATGTTTGTAATAATAATATCTAGGTCAAGTTCGATAATCAGCCAGGAATTGTGGAGTAATTACCCTTGAATTTAAATTGGCATTTTAGTGGTTTTTGCTCTCTAAATCCTATATTTTGTTCCAATCTTCACCAAACTTCATCAAACTTTTTGTAATAATAATATATAGGCCGAGTTCGATAATCAGCCAAGTCGCTCCAGGAATTGTGTAGTTATTGCCCTTGAATATTCTGAAATTGTCTTTTTAGCCTTTTCCACTCTCTTAAGTCCAACAGTTGTCATCCGATCTTTTCCAAACTTGATGAATATGTTTGTGGGCATAATATCTTGGCCAAGTTTAATAACCTGCCAAATCGCCTCAGTTATTGGGGATTTATGGTCTTTAAAATATCATAAATTGGCCGCTTTAGCAGTCTCCGTTCTATAAGTCCTACAATTCATAGACGATCTACACCGAAATTGGTGAAAATCTTTTGTCGGCGTATTATCTCGGTTACGTTGGATAATCAACCAAATCGTCCCCGTCACTATATATTTATGGCCATAGAGTATCTAAACTTACCCGGTTAAGCTATTTTAACGTAGAGCGGGCATGACTGTTTTACATCAGCTCTTGTTATCATATGTGTCAACATTTAACTTCAAATATCTGTGTACCCGCTATTTAACTTTCAAACACCGCGAAAAGTGTCAGACATGTCTGACATAATTTAAAAATGACTGACCGATCTAAAGCGCTTGCCAGACATTTTGTCTGACAGAATTGTTTCAAGCTCTACTCATTTCACTGTGTGTGTCAGACTTTCAATCTGGTTGTCTGACATATTGTTGAAGGCTGACATACAACGTGTCTGCTTTGCACCTCTTAAGTTTCGCAATGTCTGAACTTTTAAAAGCCATTATGCCGCCGTAAACTCATGTGAGCGACCTAGGGCTATCAAGGCCATCTTGTTCCTAATATGACGATATTGAAACTTTTAAAATCGTCTTGTAAGTAACCACTGGTTGGATTTCGAATTAATATCATAGAAATTTTCCTTAGGTGACCACTACTTAATTCCTGAAATTTATTATTGTTTAGAAAACAACAACAAAAACATGGCTGTAGGTGGACTAGTTGTCCTTATATGGCTTTAATGCAAATGCAAATATTCAATAACCACTATCAGTATTTTGAAATAATTTCACACACAAAGTTTTATGGATGACTATAATCTACCAAATTCCTTCAAATTATTTGGATATGCTTAAATCATGGCTTTCAGTAGTCCATATTTGAAGTTAGATGTCAACTTTTACTTCATTTGTTTAAAAGTTTTACAAACAATATTTAACTGAGGTGAGCGACCCACGGCCACTTTGGCCCTCTTGTTAACCCAATCTTCTTGAAACTCGCTCAGAACATTTGTTTCAATGATATCACACACGAATTCGAAACCAAGTCTCGTGGGGTCACTAGGGGTCACCAAAAACTTGGTCACTAGGCCATGTTGAATAATTAGCTTGTGAACACGCTATAAACCACATTTATAGTTCAATCTTCATGAAACTTGCTCAGAACATTTGTCTCAATGATATCTTGGACAAGTTTCTAACTGGGTCATGTGTGGTTAAAAAAATATATATCACTAGGACAAATTGAACCAAAAGCTTGTGAACACTCTAGAAGTCACATTTTACGCCCAATATTTGTAAAACTTGCTTAGAAAATTTGTGTTAAGTATATCACAGACGAGTTTGAAACTACGTCATATGGGGTCAAGAACTAGATCACTAGGCCTAATTGTGAACAACCTAGAGGCTACGTTTGTGGCCCAATCATGAAACTGGCTTAGAAATGTGTTCCAATTATATTTTGGACTAGGTCATCAGGCCAAATTGAACAAAAACCTTGTGAACACGTTTGAGTAGAGGCCACATGTATAGGCCAATCATTACAAAACGTGCTTAGAACATTTGTATTGAAGAAAAAGCGTGTGAACATTCCAGAAGACACATTTCATCCAAATCTTCATAAACATTGCTCAGAACATTTGTCCCAATTATATCTTGGACGAGTTATAAACTGGATCATGTGGAGTAAAAAACAAGGTCACCAGGCAAAATGGAACACAATACTTTTGAACTCTCTTGAAGCCGATGATCGCAAATTAGAACATTTGTCCCAATGATATCTAGGACAAGTTCAAAACTGGGTCAAATGGGGTCAAAAACTTGGTTACCAAGCCAAATTGGAGACAAACCTTGTGAACACTCTAGAGGACACATTTATTGCCCTATCTAATTAGTTCCTTAACCCCTCAGGCGAGCGACCTAGGACCTTATGACTCTGTTGTTTGATTACATTTTATGCTGATCAATATGCATGGTTTGGCACTATTTGTATTGCCCTCTCGTGTAAAGATTTATTATTGCTATGTAGCAAGACAATATGCACATGCAAAGCATGCTTCACACTTTCTATGTAGTGTTGTTAACATCAAGTATTGGTGAATACCAGTTAATCTGACTGTCAAAAACAATGCTGATAAAACAGTAACGTAGAGCGTTTAGCATTCTGCATGACTAGAAATTGCATCAACAAATCAAACTACGAAAACAGTCGATATATAATTCATCATTGAATATACAGTTGAATGGCTTCTGATAAACTTGAGATATAAATTAGATAAATTGTGTGGTTAAGTGTTTTAAATATTATTATTATTATTATTATATGTTTAACTATTATTATAGTTGGTTCAAATTTTGTTGATAATGAGGGGACAAACCATTTACGGGAGATGGGAGAATTGTGATTTTCTGTTTTAAACATGTTGTGTTTATGTACAGTGTACAGTTACCTTTTGGGGCCTGCAATGCAACAGAACAATTCGCTTACACAGCCATCACCGATTAAATTGAAAATGACTGGCAAATGGTGCAGCCTCAAAATTGTTTGTTGCAACTAACGCTTTAGCTTTTCAAAGTCATAGAAATCATTGTGATAAATAATGTCAGTAGCATGAAATTTTACTGGCCCAAATCTGCATTTTGATATTATTCTCTGTTTCTCAGTTTCAGCTGCACAAAATGTGACACTGTCCGGGAATGGAACATCCACAGGTGGCGCCACTGTGTCCCAGGGGGATGCACTGACCATGACTTGTTCAACTGTACATAATGCAGTATATGTAGAATGGTTCAAAACAGAAAGCCCTACAGCTGTTTCAGCATTTACTGTAGCTTCATTCGGACTTTTGCCTAATGGCTCATGTGCATTTCAAACAGCACCACCAGAAGGCCTATTCTGCTTCTGTGTCAGTGCCAGTCAGTATACATGCACCATCCAGGCAGTTACCATTGCGGATCACGGGGACGGATGGAGCTGTAGACCCGATGGACAGGTGATTGGTAGCAACTGGATAAATATCAGTGTGAACGGTAGTGTATAAGTTCTGGTTATTATCCCCATTATCAAACTTTCTAATACAAATATGATGCTACATAATATTATATTGAAGAGAATAGTACACCATTCATGTGCCGTCCATAATTGCACATTTCCTGAAATAGTAAATTTTATTCCATTAGCCCTACATTCATATTAATTATTAGTACATGTGCACATTAGGACAAAAGTCACAGGCCATTTATTTGGTTTTAAACAAAATTTATATATATACAGTCTGCAACGTTAAGTGGTGGACCGTTGACCGAGTCCACCAAATTTTTGATTGGTCCAGCAAAAGTTGCAAGTACCGGCGGTCCAGCAAAGAAATTTCCTCTGATAATTTGGATACCAGAAATCCCTAAAAATGTTAATTCAATAATTGTCAGTAAAGCAAAAATCGGCTTATTTGGATGCATGCTTTTACAAAGACGCCATAAAATTCAGTGTCAGATTTGCAACCATTTCCGCTTGCGTTCGCATGTTTTTCTAAAACAAAGAACGCCTACTCGGCAATAAACTCACTGTCCTTCTGTATTGGCGTGTCAATTATAGATAAAATTTGTAAGCAGATTTACTACAGTCACCCAGGCGGCCAATGAGAACGCATTAAATTTCTAATATGTAGATGAGCGTAGTCGATAGAATGTTTACCACGCCCTCATTGTTGGTATAGGTGAAGTCATTTGTAACACATTTTCATGAGGTATGCATGTTGTTACCTGCGTGTTTATAACACCCACATAATAAATAAAATACTACTTACTAAAAGAAGTCTGCATATTATTGTTTGCAAAATGTTTACTTAAAATACGAAATGGGATGTTGACAAATTGTGTTTGCCAATCGCATAGAATTTTAGTGTGTAATGTCAAAGGTGCGTCTTCATTTGTTTTAAAAGAAAATATTTATATGACTAAGCGTGTTTTCTAATAAACAAGCTGTTAAAAAGTATAACTATACACTGATTACACACAAAATCTTATTCTGCCACATTTTCATGAAAATTTGCGAAAGTTAAGTCAGTGAAAGTAAAAATGTTTAATTTCTTAACAATCGATTTAAACAATTTTTTTGGACACAAAGCATTTATTGTTAAAGGAGTAGGTGTGGAGGGGCGCTTTGGAAACAATTACTGGGACCCCAACTCTTTGGGAGTAGATAGTCCATGTTCTGCAATCCTAGCGAGCGGAGTAGTTTCCACGTGATCTACGCATTTAAGTAAATTTCGGTCCAGAAACCAGCTTGGGCCAGTACTGAACTCAAATAGGCCCAAACGAAATATACACCCTGGTATTTGATTTAACTGGCAATCTTGTATTAATATTTTGCCCTATTTTTTTTTAGAGTGAATGCAATAAATACACGGTTCATGTTAGAATAAAAGTCTGAAAACCATAATTGCTTTCATTTTGGTTTTTGAATAAAACCATTCATATATATACGTAAGAGTGAATGAAAATCTACAAACAAATTGTGGTCTACTAAATTGTTGTATGGTCCAGTTGATTTAGCTGGTTTGGTGGACCAACGGTCCATTGCTTTCAAAAGTTATTCGTGAAGACTGTATATATACTGAATTCAAAAACTCGTTGCTTTAAATATCCTCTAACAATGGCCGGCGATCCAAAATTTTGGCCAATATATTTGATTTTACCCCATGTTAGCTAAAACAGTATTATTTTGCAATTGCTAGCTCACATGAGCATGAAGTGCTCGGTAGCTATTGATATAGGGGGACTGTCCAGCGTCGTCCGTCATCCGTAATGTGTCAACATTTGGGATGACGGATGGGATGGATACTTCACTTTTTAGCTCAATTAAGAACAACGTGCTCATGGTGAGCTTTTGTGATCACTGTTTGTCCGTTGTCTGTTGTGCATCTTTTTTTTTTCAAACAACATTTCTTCTTAAACTGCTTTGCAGATTTTCACCAAATTTCACAGGAATGACCCTTGGGTGACCCTCTTTCAATGTTGTTCAAATCGTTCCGGTCCTCTGCATATGTAGGTCTACAGAGCTAAAAAATATTTAAAAACTGAAACCTGTATAAGATTTCTTCTCTTAAACCACAAGGCTGGAAGCTTTAGTTTAGTTTAAACCTATTTATTTTAGCTCGATTGCATCGAAAGCCTAAGGCTTATTTAGATACTTTCTAGTCTGTTTCCTGGGCAGAACCAGTACTTGATGTCATCAAGGGAGATCTTGAGTACGCTCCCAGAGTGGGGATCGAACCGGGGACATCCCTATTGCTAGGCGGACAACATATTCACTACGCCACCGCGACCTCATAGGTGGGAGCTTTCTTATTTTATATGTGACATCCTCTAGTGGTCCTCTTCAAAGTTTGTTCAAATTATTCTCTAGGGTCCAAACTGGCCACCCCCATAGGTAACATGGTTTATATAGACTTACATTGCAAAATGCCTTTAATAATCTTCTCTGAAACTGCAAGGCCCAGAGGTTTAATAATTGGTATGTAACATTGTATTGTGGCCCTCTACAAAGGTTGTTGGTGGTCTCGGCTAGCTCAGTTGCTAGAGCGTTGCACTGTCAATCCTGGGATCGTGAGTTCGAACCGCAGCCCTGCCACATAACTTATGTGAGGATTGGTCATGAAATTATTTCTACGCCCATTCTCCCCCTACCTCTGATTCAAGTATGGCAATTGTCAGGTACTGGCATAGGTATATGCACTTAGTACTGGTAAACTGCTTAGATCGGCTAAGCTTGCCCAGGAAAAGTGTGAGTAGGTTAACTGACCCACGTGATATGACTGAAATACTGTTAAAACGGCAAAAAATCCTAGCCAAAAAAAGCAAAAAAAAACAAAGGTTCTTCAAATTATGCCAAAAAGTGGCTATGCTCCGGGGATCACATCATGTTTTCTTTAGACTTACATTGCAAGTGGGCTTTAAAAATATTATTCTCTGAAACAGCAAAGCCCAGAGATTTCATATTTGGCATGAAACATCGTATAGTGGTCCACTTTGGCCGCCGGCCAAAATAAATGCATAAAAGCTCATGATGGCCAGTTCAAATGTTAAAAAAAGTCCATATAATCACTACTAGGATGCAACCATTTCTGCACGCATATGCATGCTTTTTACAAACAAATGTCTACACTATATGCACTATTTCACAGATTTCTCTTGACTGAATCCTAGTGTCAATTATCGATTAAATCTTGAAGTAGGCGGAGTCTTATTGACTACTGCTCACCAGTCAGCCAATGAGAACGCATTAAATTTCCTATATGCGATCAAGAGTGTATCTGTAGAACGTTTATCTATGCCCTTGATCCCATTTAAATTGGTTACGGTGGAAATAAACAATAACATGATTTTCGTTTGGTATGCTTTGGTTTAGGCATGCTTTTTGCACCTCATAAGAAATAAATTACTGCAAATGAAAAGAAATTAATATAATAATTATTTTTGAGAATTAATCAGACTATGACATATGTTAACAATTTGCATATGGTGATCTTGTCTAGCAGATCTTCTATTATTTCTGATTGAAAGAGTTGTTCAAAATCATCAATGAACACAGATTATAAAAAAAAAAAAGAAGATGCTCCAATAACCCTTTGTCAACGTATGGAAAGTAATGTTCTGATCCAAAGTGAAAGTAATAGTAAAATGTCAGCATCTTTTTGTTCCAGTTCATTGATTAATACGCTAACGAGTGGCTTGCATTGTTCAGATATGCTAGCATCGATTAATGATGCAGTCCTCGTGTCAATCGTGTAACCAGCTTTTTAGACTGTAAACGGCTTTCAGTATCAGATAAAAAGCTACTTTATGACGTCATGCTGTCAGTAGTTTAAAAGACATAACGTCTTGTGTTTTTCATGGACTTCTTTGTGAGCTCACCTGAGCATGAAATGCTCAAGGGTGAGCTATTGTAGTCAGTCTGTGTCCGGCGTCCATCGTACTTCGTCAACATTTTGCTTCAAACAACTTCTTCTCTGAAACAACTAGGCCGATTTTAACCAAACTTGGTAGGAATGTTCATGGGATGGTCCTTTATCAAATTCCTTCAATTTATTAAAATATATTGAAAACTCTTGTCATGGCAACCAAAAGCTTCAAAACTGGAAAACTTAAGAAATCTTGTCAGAAACCACTGGCTGCATTTGAAAATAGTTTTCACAAAAATGCTTCTTGAGTGACCCTACCAAATTCTTTCAAGTCAATTTGATTTGTTAAAAAACATGGCCGCCAGGGGGCGGGGCAGTTGTCCTTATATGGCAATATTTAAAACTTTAAAATTCCTCTTGTCTGAAACCACTGGCTGGATTTGAAAACAATTTAACAGAAATGTTCCTTGGATGACCCTCGACCAAATTTCTTGAAATTATTTTGATTTGTTAAAAAAAAATGGCCACCAACTGTATTGACAACTTTAACAATCTTCTAGTCAGAAACTACTGGCTGGATTTAAAATAGTTTCACAGAATTGCTCCTTGGGTGACCCTCTACCACAATCCTTGAAATCATTTTGATTTGTTAAAAAACATGGCCGCCAGGGGGCGGGGTAGTTTTACTTATATGGCTATATTGAAAACTTTAAAAATCTTCTTGTCTGAAACCACCGGCTATTTTTTTAGGAGCCCATTATATTTATCATGCGCCTATGTGACCCACTGACAGTATTTTTGTTGCGCCCATTATTTGTTTGCGTGAATCTCGCTAAGGCGCAGCCCAGAACGAACATTGCTAGGGCCATTTCTGGTGGGTTGGTCCGAACAAGACTCTCCTGGCTTCCTAGCCAGTCACATTTTCGTTTTGGCCTATTCAGTCAAAATTATTGAGAACCCTGCTGCAGTAAAAAACAGCAGGGGGTCACACGGTGTCTTTAGACTTTTATGGCAAGTTGATTCAAAATTCTTCTCCTCTGAAACCACACGGCATAGAGTTTTCATATTTGGTATGCAACATTGTATAGCGGTCCTCTACAAAGACTGTTCAGATTATGCCCCTGGAGTGAAAACTGGCCACGCTGGGAGTCACATGATATATATAGTCTTTAATAGCAAAATGACTTTAAGTCTTCTCCTCTGAAACTGCAAGGCCCAGAGGTTTCATATTTGGTATATAACAGTATAGTGATCCTGTACAAAGACTGTTCAGATTATGCCGCTAGGGTGAAACTGACTAGCCCTGGTGGCACATGGTTTATATAGACTTAAATAGCAAAATCACTTAAAAATTATTCTCCTCTGAAACCGACCAGAGGTTTCATATTTGGTTTGTAACATTTTGTATAGTGGTCCTCCACAAAGAGTGTTCTAATTATGCATCTGGGTTCAAACCTGGCTTCACCCCGGGGGTCACATGGTTTCTGTAGACTTATATGTCAAGTGGACTTTTAAAAATCGTCTCCTCTGAAGCGTAAGGCCCAGAGGTTTAATATTTTATCTGTAATATTGTATAGTGGTCCTCTTTAAAGATAGTTCAAATTATGCCCCTAGGGTACAAAGTGGCCACTCCCCAGGGGTCATATGGTTAATATAAACTTAAATAGCAAAATGAGTTTAAAAATCTCTCAAACTGCATGGCCCAGAGGTTTTGTATATGGTATGTAACATTGTATAGTGATCCTCTACAAGGATTGTTCAAATTTTGCCCCTGGGGTCAATCCTGGTCACGCCCTGGTGATCACATGGTTTCTGTAGACTGCCCAGTGGAATTAATAAATCTTCTCCTCTGAAACTGAAAGTCCCAAAGATTTGCTATTTGGTATGTAGCATTGTATGGTGGTCCTCTTCAAAGATTTTTCAAATTATGCCGGTTGAGTAACCACCCGAGGGTTTCATGGTTTATAATTAGAGACTAAAATGACAAAAGTACTTGAAAAAGTGTCTTCTCTGAAACCTTAAAGCCCAGATGTTTTGTAATTGGTATGTATTATCTTATATTGGTCCTCTACAAAGATTATTCAAGTTCTTTCGGTAGACTTATTATGGCACGTGGGCTTAATAATCTCTGAAACCACAAGGCTCAGAGGTTTCACATTTTGCGTGAAACATTGCATAGTGGTCCTCTACAAAGATTGTTTAAATTGTGCCCCTATGGTAAAAAGAAGCCACACCCCAGGTCACACGGTTTCTATAGACTTATATGGAAAGTGGGCGTTTAAAATATTCTCCTTTGAAACCCACAGACTCTTGAGGTTTCATAATTTTGCATGAAACATTGTACAGTGGTTCTCTACAAATATTGTTCAAATTATGCCCCTGGAGTAGCAGTGACCATGCCCTGGGTTTGATACGGTTTATATAGACAATTTAAATCTGCTCCTGAAACTGCAAGGCCCAGGTCTTTATATTCACGTAAGTGCTTTAGTGCCGTTTGGCTCTCTTGTTATAAGCCATTATGATGCCTGTAACTCAGGTTAGCGAACTAGGGCCATCGTGGCACTCTTGTTATCCAATCTGAACCAAATTTGCAAAGTTTGTGTATGACCATACAATTCGGACGGGATTGTTATTGGGCCAGAGCACATCAGTAACACAAGAGTTATTGCCCCTTCTTCATGCAAAAAAGTGCAAAAATGATTTTTTCCAACTTATAGACTTTATTTCCATTCAATCTTAACCAAACTGTCACAGTTTGTGTATGACCATCAAATCTCTGGAGACACCCCAAAATAGGCCAGATCTTGTTTCAAACACCCGATTTATTGCCCTTTGTTTATTAAAAAATATATACAAAAATGAACATTATTCAGGATAGAGACTTCATTTTTCATTTGTCATCCAATCTTGACCAATCTTGCACTGTTTGTCTATTACCATGAGATTACAGTTGAAGTCGGAAATAAGCAAGATCGGACCAGGACCACATGAGTTATTGACCTTTGTTTGCGAAAGAAAAATGAAAAAATTGACATTATTCAAAATATGGACTCAATTTTTCATCCAATCTTCACCAATATTGCACAGTTTGTCTATGACCACAGTGCCTTCCTCAGGATTTTTTTCAGGCGCCCCAGTCCCAAGAGGGGTGGGTAAGGAGGGGTAAACATTATTTTTCGGCATGTCTCAAATGTCGTTGTCTGGTGCGTATTTGCACTTAAAATTAAGGCTAAGACGTTTTCAATTGTTTGTAAATGTTTAAACCAAATGAAAAAACAACAACAAAACATCACAGTTTATACGGTATAGTGCTTAGCCTTTCAAAAGCAAAAGCGTCATTGTTGTTGCGAAACTTAAAGTGATTTTTTTTCCAGATGTTTATGTCCAGTTTGCATCACATTTGCACAGTGACATCATCATACCCAAACTCGAAACCTACTATTCTCGTCGTTCTTGAATTATTAGGTTACACTCAATCAACTTATGGAACCTTTTTTAATTATGTTCATATGGGCATGTATTTAAGGTTTAAACACTGTTTTACATAATTGGTGAATGGTAAGGATTAAAATACATGTATATTATACAGGCTTTGTTCTTGCAAAAACGGTGGAAAAATGCTTTGTTCTTGCAAAAACGGTGGGAAAATTTCCTTGTGCATGTCATGCCTCAACAATCGGTATATACATGCTTTCCATGCCTTGAGCGTGATGTCGTGGTTGTCAGACGTTTCATGCCCTTTTGTAGAAAACACGGGTTTTACATGGCATACATGTACATAAACAATACAGCTTGTGTTTACATAACTGGATAGGCTTTTACGATTACGATTTCATATTCATATGTGATATTAGCGTATTTCATATTTTTTTGATGAAGAAGGCATAAAGTGATTGTCCTGTCCGTCCAGCTGTCAGTCTGTCTCTGCGTCCCTCCGTCCTTCCATCCGTGACAAGGTTAAATTAATTTTACCGTTACGTTTAGCACCATCACCGCAGCACCAACACTGCTCACTACAACACTTGGATATTAAACAGTTGTTGCTTATGACCATTCCCTATCCAACCATATCACCCAACTGCACTTTGACCTGACCCTGACCTTATGTGGACTTGCACTAATTCAAAATGCCATTTTTCGGTTAACTAGATTTTACCGTTTCGTCTAGCACCAACACCGCTTACTACAACACTTAGATATTTACAAAGTTGTTACTTATGACTGTTCCCAATCCACCCATATCACCTAACCTCATTTTGACCTTGACCTAATTTGCACTTGGAATAATAAAAATGGGCTATTTCTTGGTTAATTATATTTTACCATTTTGTCTAGCACCAACACCACTTGTACAACACATGGATACTTACACTGTTGTTGCTTATGGCCATCCCCAATCCACCCATATCACCCAACTTCACTTTCACCTTGACCTTGACCTAATTTGGACTAAGAAAAATGGGCTACCCAGCACCAACTGGGGGCATGTGTGTTTATCAAGCACATAATCTTGTTCGCAGTTTTTCGTAATGAAAGAGATAAATAAATGAGTGTGGATATTATAAAATACGAAAGGGATTATCAAAGCACATTAATTTTACTTTTACGGTCGATAATATGCATTGACTCGCGTATAAGGTTACTTTTCTGTGGACACATACCAATCATAACGTCATTCCAAAGAGAATAAACTGGGCTTTTCTATTGGCTCATCGATTTTGCTGTGCGATGAAACTCCGCCTACAGGGCGGTGCTTCACAGTTTTGCGGCTTAGGAATAACTGCATATTGTTAATTTTTTTGGCAAATTGACACTCACTTTGATTATCCGCCAAATTTATTGAGTAGTACATATTTCTCTAGTGAAAAACGGCCAATTGTGACGAAAGAGATTAGCTTTCACAGCAGGAATTGTCGGTCTGCTGCAGTTAACATAGCTAATTTCTTGATAAAATACACGTGCCCTGGTGATGTTTACCATCGCAACACTTGTTTTATGCGCCCCGGATATATCGTTAAAATTAAAGCGCCCAGAGACCGGGGCGCTAAAACAGCCTGGGGAAGTCCCTGAACCATAAGATTAAAGGTGAAGTTGAATAGATGCAAAATAAGGCCCGAAACACCAGACTTATTTCCCATTGTTTGTGAAAAAATATACATAAATGGAGATTATTCAGGATAGAGACTTCATTTTTCAACCAATCTTCACCAATCATGCACAGTTTGTCTATGAACGTAAGACTACAGGTGAAGTCGAATATAAGCATGATTGGGCCACAAACACCGGAGTTATTGCCCCTTGTGTTTGGAAAAATACATCAACAAGTCATCGATGATTGGCATGCACACACAATTTTTTTATTAAATGTTGACCAAACTTACATAGTTTGCGTTTGACCATAAAAATTTATTGATGAAATTTGATTTTCAACAGTTGCAAACCTTGCATGCAGTTATTTGTACATACAACATTGATGGTTTTAGAGCCTGCATTATCATCGTTTATCATCATTGGACAGAAAAATAGAAAAGAAACAACAAAACTTTACTGTATAGCACAGCCATCGCAATTATCGCATTGCAAAGCTGTCTGCGAAAAGGACATTTAAATCTACCGTTTCTGCATTTTTCAGAACTGTCACTGACTTAATAAAAAAGGGTCAGGTAAGAATATTGAAAAAAATGATTTGAGAACTATTAGCAAAAACACCGCACATTCACTACCCAACTTTTACTTTAGTTAGCCCATTGCACTAACCGATGTTTTAAAATAAATTGATGCTATCCCCCTTTGCGTATTGTTCAGATACCTTAATTTTCACACCTGTCACAATAGCATGGTCTTCATCTGTACCAGTTCTCAGGTGAGCGCTATTGGGCCATAATGGCCCTCTTGTATAATATTTGTTTTTGGTCAATCCAACTTCTTTAGTTTTTGCAGTTAAGACGTTCAATGACATTATTAAAAAAACACGAAAATATGTGAACAAGTCTTTTAAACAAAGCTTTATTTTGTACTTCATGTCTGAAATGTTCAGGTCCTCCACTATCCAACACTAACATCCAACACAAACATTTCACGTAATTGCAAGCCCTGTACATAGATTTAGAAAGCTGTTCTTCATGGTTTCTGGTTGTTCCACATGTCTACCAACATATTGGTGATGCATATTGTTCACTTCCAATATCTGGTACTAAAAACTTATTTTCTAAGAAGAGGTTCTTTGGTGGAGACTGCCAACAAGTTCAAGCTCAAGTTCAAAGTTTATGGGCAAAACAAAAATGCCTTTAGCCATTTACAAAATAAATAAATTATGGCAAAGACAAGCAATCAATACACACACACAAATGATGATTTGATAAGTTCAACTACATATTCATAGCAATGCATACCTATATATAGTAATAGGCACGCAAATACACGAAAGATACAGGAGACGCATTCAAGGAACAGATAACTCAGAAAGGGTATTTTTTCTGTATGGCATAGCTTCTTTAAGATATTTACACAAACCTAACAGATTCTTAAAATTTTTTGATGTCAACAGTTTTGAATAAATAAATGGTTGGCCACTAGGTGTTTCCTAAATGTTTCTTTCTCAAATGTCTATAGTTTTCACAGTAAGTAAGAAGTGGTACTCAGATTCTATATCATTCATATTACAACAACGACATCTACGTTCCCACTCAACACCATAAAATCTGCCCGATTCTATCCCTAAATGATGGGACGATAGTCTGAAACGCGCTAAATGTTCATATAAAACAGCCTTTTTAATTTTCATCAAATCGTTTTCACAAACGAACTCTGTTTTGAATATGCAATAGTGATGTAGTTTAGGCATTGATTGAAGGGTTGCAAGCCATTCCTTTACAAAAGTGTCTCTAAACTTAAACTTCATAGTAGGAAAAAATTTCATTAACACAGTTTAACGAATATTGTTGAAATCTAAATGATCGATTATATTATTAATTCTTTTAGACCAGCATGCATTATTACTGGAGTTACAAAGGTAAAAATATATATTATACATAGGTACATTTTTATTTTTCATAATTTTTAACCAAAAACGGATGGCCCTTTCTTTACAAAGAATAGAAAGGAGAAAACGACCAAATTCACCAAAAAAAACATAATTTGGCTTCTGCTGTTTGGCTCCGAGAAGGTGTTTTAAAAATCGAACATGTAATTTGTCAACATCATTTATATTATAAACACCCCAAATTTCTGAACCATAAAGCAATATTGGAACAATCATAGCATCAAATAATGTTAATTTGGTTTTGATATCCAGATGTACTCAAATCAAAAATTGATTAAAAGCTGTAATAGGTTTTTAATGCCTGTTCATTTAATATTTTAACAGAGCTTTCCATGTTGCCAGTATATGTAAAATTAATACCAAGGTAAGTGAAATTATCAACAATTTCAATTTTTTCTCCATTAATACATATATTTACATCTGAAAATACAATTGTTTTCCTTTTTTTTTCAAATATACATACTTTCGTTTTATTCACATATATTTTCAAGCCCCATTTTTCTGAATATTGAAAGTCATGATCTGTGTGTAGTTTTCACCTTTTCACTTCATGGGAAGCTTCATTACCAAGAGGAGGTGTGCACTGAACCAGGGCGTTCTGCTTAAATGATTTTTTGAGGATCAGTGCTCACCTCCTTTTGGCAATAAAGCTTTACATAATTTGAGATGTCTCAAGTGTCAACACCTTAAATTACACCATAAGCTCTAATTGTCTCTTTGACAAACACTGTCAGTTTGGTAATTATCATCAATGACACCAATATAAGAGGTGTGAACTTGTTTGTCAGGTGGTGTTTACGCTACGGATCATTTAACCCTGGTTCCTTTTTCTTATGTATGATGTTGTATTGCTTATATATTCAGTAAAAATAAGACATACAAAATAAGAATATATATTTTATAATACTATACATTTTTAAAGACCCCAATGTAAAACAATGCGGAACATATCGGGTACGAATACTTGCTTATATAAGTGATCAAGCGTCTATTCAAAATAGCGCCCGAAACACCAGAGATGATATTTATGATAGAAAAACTAGGAGTTTTTGCTTATATCTGCATTTAAGACTCACCGAAAAAATGCTACAAAAGTTGGCTGAATAAAAGTGTGGCTTATACGCTAGAAACTACTGTATACGTACAAAGAGGGATTCTTCTGTAACTTGGAATGAAGTATTCACAATCATGAAAAAATGTGTCCCAAGCAAGAACAAGGTTTTTGAATCAAATGTAATACTTAGAGCTTTACTAAAAACCCTCTTCATCTGTGTTAAAATGGTATGTAGGGGTATTTATCACCGTGATTGCTTTAGTATAAATTATATTTCAAACATAATATGTCCAATTTCAGTTCGAGTATCGTCTGTGATGCTGACCCCAGACCTGGCCAGCATATCTGTCATAGAGGGCACTGCCACACAGCTCAGCTGTACAACATCCCCTGGTATACCAACACCAACAGTGAGATGGTACAAGACCAGCAATGCACCTGAGGCCTCAACTGTGGACATCTCATCTCAGTCTTCCAGCACGCCTAACCAGACTGGTATCAGCAGTACACTAACACTGACACCGTCTGCAGGGGATCATGGCTGGAGGATTTACTGTACAGCAGAGAATCTGGGATATACTGTGACCGCTACAAGGATACCTTCCTTGAATGTTTTGTGCAAGTATTAATAGTGTCGTCTATGTAAGAGTACTGCTGAGTCTTGATGATCACATTATTTACTCGTTATAGAGAATGACTCGCATGTGTTTTTATACGGGCCTTTCTTTTCCTGTTTTCCTACATATATCCACCATGATTGTGTGATAAGCAACAAGTTAAACATATAACAGTAAATCAACTAAGGCACTCATGTTTAATAACATTTATTAAAAATGGCACACATACTTCAAACAATAATTAGTTATTGATTTGAATATAACATTTATGTATTAAGATTACAGTAATATAAGTTTAAAAAGGCAGAAATTATATAATATCATAATATAAACAATATCGCAATATATTACTGCCTGATCACATACTTCGAAACCATGATATATGTCATACCTTCAGGTAGAATAAGCAGACTACTAGTAGTATAGCGCATACTGCCTGTATAACTTTATTTTGTTTTCCATCACAAACTTCGCAAGGATAGTTTCATTTGTTTAGGCTTATTATGCATATTCTGTGCATATAAACCTAGTGTTAAGTATATATATTATTCTGGCAAAGTTCGTAAATTCTGACAGTACTTAAATCCCGACACCGGAACTAATGCGTTTGTATGATGAAGACCAATTATTCTTTGGTATCCATTGATGCACGTATCTGTCTCGGCAATGTATAACACGTTTTAACATAATCGATTGAGTACTATTTCATTTACTTACTAGTGTTTCTTTCTTTCTTTCAAATGTAGTTATCATCGCCGGAACCCACGTTCGCTCAAATACGCTATGCTTCTTGATCAGACCATTTTGGGTTGGCAAAACTTTGTACTCATGAATAATAGTAATGAGACATTGCATTTGTTCCGTGTCAAAGTCTGCAGGAACATTCCATCAATGAAACGACGTGTTACTAAAATTGTTTCATGTAGGCGGTGTTATTCATATGTACCGTTATAAGGTCGATTGATAGTTGCTTTCCAGACTTCATTCAAAGAGTTTCAAAATTTCTCGTGCCATTTCATTGATTGGCAAGTGGCTTATCAATATTTATGAAAACGAACTTTTAACACCCTATTCCCCACACGGTATATAATGTAGTGATAACGGAATATATACCGTATATATCGACGATGTGTAATAATATGTAAGTGAGGTTTAAAATCAAAACAGTACCTGCAATAAATTAAGCTTTACATAATCTTTTTTTTAATTAAACACCAAATTGAGGTAAACGTAGAGTAATAACAAGACATCTGACAAGCAATATGTATTAAATGTTTATTTTTAAATATTTGTTTTTAATTAAACATGTTTAAAAAAAGTGCCTGGATTTAGGCACTCTCCGTCTATATTTCGATATGTGGTAAATGACTTTTCTCAAGATATGATTCATTTACTTTAAGATAGCAGTTTCCAATGACCAAGTATAAAGATTAAATCTAACTTTGTATGTTTTACTTTTTACTTTCGTTTGATGCAAGTATCCATAAAAATGTCCGAAAACCAGCAAAAGCGTCTTGATTTAGGTACTTCACCAGTATATCCACATACTTAGCATAATAAGCCTAAACTAATAATAAATAAGCCTTATTATAGCTCAACTCAAAGTGTTCATAAATACAAATGCAAATTAAACACTTCCTCTAATTAACAAATGCATGGTCAGAAGAATGCATGTAATGAACATTTATATGTGAAAGACACTTAAAACAAAATTAGAAGTAACTTTTTATTCGTATAAACAACAAAACTTAAGCTGAAAGATTCTGGAATTAGTTTTAAATTAATAAAAAATTTTCTACATATGCAAACATTTTGTGGGGTATTTTAAATGCATGACTAATTATTTATTACAACTGTTATATATTTTTGCATGCATCATAGATGCACATAATTTTATTTGTCACAACCTATTTCAGATGGCCCTCGCCGACCAGATTGTACATACCGTGGACAGAAAGAGACGGGACCACTAAGTATCATACAAGGAACTACATTTACGATAACATGTACCAGTGACAGCAACCCAGCCCTTGAGTACACGTGGACGTACCCAGGTGGATCCGGCACAGGACAGAATCTGACCATCGCGAGTATTCAAAAGTCTAACGATGGAAGCTTTACTCTTCAAGTCAGAAACACGATGGTACCTACCGGCAGCACCGTGGGTGTTACTAAAACAAATTCTAGTACCTTAGAGGTGGATGTCCTGTGTAAGTAGTTGGAATAAATATCTATTTATACAGTTGAACACCGCTATTTCTAACACCAATAATTCATATTAAGCTCTATTTTAAACTTTTTTTAGGTCCCGATTTTTTTCCGTCTTTACTTAACTAAAATAGCAATCGTTAATCCAAGTTGCCTATTTCGAGTTCAAACATTTCATTCTAAAATTCCGGTCCCAATTACGTTTTCCACAAGTTATCATCAATGTTTATTTCAAATCGCACCATAGCCGAAACTGTCTATCAAAGGTATGATTACTTGGCAGTCGTCTCTCGGTTAAGTTTTCGCACCTTCCATTGTTCTCGGGTTTACAGATTTGTGTATAAATAAACAGCATTGAATGGATATACGGTAGAGTAATAATTACGAGTAAAACAATTTACAGTGTTTACCATGTTATTAACAAACCTTCATTATATATTTGAACATCGTATAAATATACGGTGTTATTTAACCGCATGCGCAATTTTCAAAACTATGACATTTATTAGTATATTGAAGAACATCGCCAAACTCCTCGCAGCGGTAACTTCCCCTGTCAGTTAACAGTAACCACTACTGTCAAAAGTAAAATTCTTTTTTATCTGAAAGCATTATGTGCTTGTATTAGCGTTGACTCGTTGCAATTTTCTACATAGTTAGAATTTTATATATTTGAGGTAAAGAAGGAAAAAGGGAAATGAACATAACTAATAAAAGTCATGATTAATACTGTCAACGACTTTATTCGATCATTATCACGTGGTTTGTTTTGACAACAGGGATATGATTTGAGCTATGCATGGATCCAGTCAAATATCCGTGTGGAGGTTGGATCATTACTATTTCGAACTTAACTATTTCAATCAATTTGTGTCTTTCCGAACGACTTTGAAATAGCGATGTTCAACTGTATGTAAAATGGACTGAGCATATCTACAGACAATAGACAATATTTCAAAATTAAAACAAGCAAGTCAGGAATGGATTTTAAAGATTTTTGGAACCCTTTAGACATCAATATTTAAGAACAAATTATGAATTAAGAATGTGTACACAGTAAAAAAACAATGATGTTTTCTTTACCTAATCTATTGCATACATGTGTGTAACATTGATAGCGCTATGTCCAACAGATCCACCAACCATTCCCACATTCACAGTAGGCAGTACACTTGTGTCTGGTACCATAAAGGTCATCAATGGCAACAATAGGACTATCCGCTGCTCCAGTCAGAGTAATCCTACTCCCACATACACATGGGCACCTGGTGGAGCTGCGAACAATCCTGATCTGGTGCTTACCAATGTCCAGCACCCTGCAAGCAATGGGCAGTATGTGTGTACAGTGAAAACTACAATGGCCCCCACTCGAGATACCAGCCGAACAGAAGAACAAACTGGAAACGTGACTGTAGAGGTTTTGTGTAAGTTTGTTTTTGCAAGGTTATTGATTATAATTAGTTACATGTACATTCTGCAAGACATGTACTCTGTCAAACTTAGAATATATCCTCTGCTGCTGCTCTTAATAAATACATGTATAGATCTGTTTAGTAATATGCTTGCACTTGTATTGTATGATGCAAACAAGAATATTGCCTGCCTTACATTACAAAATAGATCCACCGTCTACGCCCGTGTTTCACTACTCCAGTGTGAATGGAGATGTCATTACGGATAATGTACTGGTAGTGGTTCAAGGTGAAAGTCCTCCAGTCTATTGTGTGTCTCAGGCACACCCTTCCGTGTCCAGTTACTCGTGGTCAGGTCCTGGTGGAACCGCATCCCAGCTTCTGGTTGTAAACTCTTTCAATGAAAACACAACCAGCACGTGTAGTGCACTAAATATTATGATTGAAAAATGCGGCTCAGTAACAAATTGTGGAGAAACCAGAACAGGCAACAAAACGGGATCATTGACCTTGATTGTATGGAGTAAGTATACGGACTCTCAATCTTCTTTGTGCTGTTGTATCATGAAGACAAAATGCATTGTTTTTTTCTTGAGGTCTTGTATTTCCTGTATGTATTTGTGAGTGGTTCTTAGTACAAATATGCATGCAATTTCAGTATAAAACCTACTATCTAAATGTATATGCAGTATGTTTATAATGTTCAAGATTTAATCAAATACAAACAAAAAAGATCGCTAAAGCATATGAAGGTAAGCCTTATCTGAAAACAGTTCTTCAGTTTTTTGTTATCGTGCTGGTAAGTTTATTTGGAATTACAATTTATGATTATTAAGCAGTTCGCGCACCGCCTGGAAGTATATAATATTGAAGATTTTGATATTGAACGTTTTTTGAAGTTGATGTCTTCCAACCACACGAGCCATTTGGCAAAATAATATTCTTTTTCAGCATGATTCCATTTAGTAGATTAATAGCAGTTTGTGCCGAATAAATATAACTTAACTGCGTTTTGCTGAAATATTTGGCTTTTATAAAATGACCAAGTGATTCAAGAAACAATGTTGCATTCTAAATGTGTTTCAATACTGCATTCTGGTTTGCCTTTCTTCGTTGGTCTGTACAGTGACATTTGTTTGAAGCATGTTTTTATTCTGTAAAATATACTACTAACTATACTTCTGCACATGCTTATTTCAAGAGCCCCCTGTTTTACCCAGCATCACATACCAGCCACATTGCAATACATCGGATTCAATATCAGCCCTAGCCACATTGAAGGTCATAGAAGGGGTTTCGTTCTGTCTGAGATGTTTCTCCACCAGCAGTCCAGAACCCTCATACAACTGGTCAGGCCAGGCATCTTCCTCCACGGCGGTACAAATCATCGTCAGCGTGACACGGAATGCAATCAAACTTAATACCTGCAGAACAGAGAATAGAATGGTCACTACATTTAATGGAACAGTCATACGAAGCAAACAGACATCAGTCAATTTGGATGTGTTATGTAATATATAGTTTCAATCGTTTTTTATAGCAAATATCCCACTTTCAGGAATCATTATCATTAAGTGTTTCTCAGTGTTAGTTGGTTAGTTGATAAATCATTGGTATTTTATTGTCTATTATTGCTGTCATAAGTAGGAAGAAAAATAATACAAAGCTGATCTTTTTAATAGATGCACCAAAAATAGAATCCATGAAAGACCATAAAGTTGAGAAAGGCAATACATTCAGCTATGAATGTCCTTTCACTCCCGGTAATCCCCCAGTCACCTCTTTTGTATGGAGACACACAGAGACAGGCAGAGTATGGCAAAGTCAGGTGATGACAATCCATTCCGTGCAGCGTAGCGACGACGGTGTTTACACGTGCACAGCTTCCAATGAACTCAACCCCACTGATGGATCTGCGAGTCAGAAAGGAAGTCACTCTGGACATTTCAGTCTAGAGGTGCTATGTAAGTATTTATAAGTATGATGCATATCCGTAGCTATTTGATTGCTGTACAACAAATCAATTTAAACCTCAATAATAATAATTACAAATTTACTTACACAAAACCCATAATCAAAGTCATAAAACATTTTACAATATTAGATGAAATTTGTAATACCGATGTCTTGTTTTTAAGTTCTAACAAATGCTGCTGCACCTATAAACAACCCTCATTTAGCTAATACAATCCACTCCCGATATCTCGAACTTGCTTGTCTTGAATTTCTTGCTGGCTTCAAGTTTCTTTGAGGGACCGACATTTTATTGCTATATCTTCATAAAAATGTCTGTCGTTTGGCTCGAATTTGCCAGGGTCAATATTTTGATGGCTTGAAGTGTTAGTCACCGTCCCAGGTACAATTTTCACATATTCAATTGTTTGTTTGGCTTGAGCAAGGTTCGGTCGCATCGAGTTGTCAATAGTTGAGAGAACGCAATAATTGGTTTCAAAACTTAAAATTTAAAATATTTATAAAACATTAATAACATACATAAATACTTGATGGACGGCTCATAATAACCACGATAGATTTCTGAATTCTCTTCTTTTGGAGATTGGAAAATAAGCTAGTTAATTTACAGCCCGTACATATATAAGTACATTTCTCGAACTCCGTTTGGCTCGATGACTCAAAGTTTCTTGCCGGTCGGATCGACCGTACTGTTTTACTGTATTGTAAATAATATTTTATTGTACATTCTATTTGCTTCTAGACCGAGGGGACAAATTGCCCATGGTTCTTACGTAGAGTGTGGATGCAAATACCCATGTGTAATATGTGAATACTTAATTATACTTGTACAATATCACATGTTACATCAAAAGAATTCAATTAACATGTTGTTTTTTTATGTATTATGATTTTCTTTGTATATAAACATTAGCAGAAAAAACAACAACACTAAACATACATTTACCTATGCTGGATGTGAAAAGAAGGCCCGTTTGTGTTGTACTATAAATCAACTCTATGCATAATGTAGCTTGAGATTGAGATATATTTAATTCTGTACAGAGAGAAAACATTTGTATGCTCCCGCCATCAATGACGGGGTGCATATAGAGTTTACCCTGTCCGTGGTTACGTACCTATGAGCGCGTGAAAGTAAGAATCCGTACGTACGTATGCACGTGTGTACTTAAGAATCCGAACATACGTACATATGTGTGTACATAAGAACCCGTACGTACGCATGTACATGTAAGAATCCGTACGTACGTATGTACGTGTGTACGTTAGAATCCAAACATACATACATACGACCATTACACACGTACATATGTACGTGTATACATATGTAAGTGTAATCATATTCTTTTCTGAAAAGAAATGTTAAGCAAAATGAGACGGTGCGTCGCGCACAAGAACCAGGGCCCTAGGTCCAAGATCGAGGCCACACATAAGGTCAAATGTCAAATATAATAATTTAAGCTATATACCATGTCCAGAGCATAATTTTGTACAGAATAGGAGAATTTTCAAATAACTTGGCAGAAATGTTAAGCATAATAAGACTGTGTGTCGCCCGCAAGAACCAGGGCCCTAGGTACAAGGTCAAGGTCACACTTAAAGGTCAAAGTTCAAATATTAGAATTAAAGCCATAGACCCTCTACGGAGAATAATTTCGTCCAGCATGGAAGGAATTTCAAATAACTTGGCACAAGTGTTAAGCATGGTGAGATGATGTGTCACTCTCAAGAACCAAGTCCCTAGGTCCATCATCAAGGTCACACTTAAAGGTTTGTCTTCAAATAATGGTCAATCTTCAAATATTATAATTTAAGCCAGGCCGCATCCGCCACATAATTTTGTCCTGCATGGAAGGAATTTCAAATAACTTTTCACAAATGTTATGCACGGTGAAAGGGTCGCGTGCAATAACTAGGTCCGTAGGTCCAAGGTCAATGCCACACTTAAAGGTCCAATTTCAAATATAAGAATTCAAGCTATAGAGCCTGTCAAGAGCGTAATTTAGTCCAGTGGAGAGGGAATTGATAAGCATATTGACACCATGTGTCGCGTGCAAGAGCCATGCCCCTAGTTGCAAGATCAATTTAAAGGTAAAATATCTCGTATACGAATTTAAGCCAGAGACACTGGAGCTTATTTTGTTCAGCAGAATAGTATTTTCAATTTGTTTGCAGAAGTGATAAGCATGATAAAAGGTGTGTCGCATGTAAGAAAAGTTGTGCCTTGGTCCAAGGTCAAGGTCACACTTAAAGGTTAAATGTCAAGCATATTTATAAATGTTAAAACTGTTGTCGAGGCAATAATTATGTCCAGCATTGAAGGACTTTCAAATAACTCGGCAGAAGTGATGGCCATTATAAGACGGCATGTTACACGCAAGAAAAAGGTCAAGGTCAAACTTAAATGTCAAAAGTCAAATATAAGAATTGATACCATGGACTCTCTCCGAAGAATAATTTTGTCCGGCATGAAGGAATTTTCAAATTACTTGACAGAAGTGACACGCATGATAAGAAGGCATGTGGCGTGCAAGAATCAGGTCTGTAGCTGAAAGGTCAAGGTCACTAAGCAAGGTCGAAGGTCCAATATTTTTCCAGAAATAATATTGCCATGCATTCAGGGATTTTCTGATAAATTGGCAGACATGATCACGAACCCCAGATGGTGTGCCGCATGTAAGAACCTGACTTGTGAAGTTAGTGAATTACTTCCCTTTATTGATGTTGTGCAATACATTATTCAAAAATGATGATAGGCATTTTGTTTATTCTTCACAGAATGATTTAAGATAACAAAAGTAAGTGAAGCATACAAGAACCATAACTCATAATTGCCCTAAAATTGTAATTACTTTACTTTATTGATTTTTCAGGATTAAGACTTTTGATTGGAAATGTGTTATACCTAGACTGACTTCACAGAATAAGAGAATACATTTGCAGAAAGTACAAAATAAAAGGACATTTGTGTTTTTGCAAAATAATTGGTATGCATATAGACAAAGCGTCGCAGGCTGCATAGGTGTGGGCATTCTTGTATGTGGATACATTTCTAGTTTTTTTTTAATCATATTAAACAAAAAAATCAGTAGAAACAGTATTCATTGTGGGAAGACTTTAGTTAATATTTTAAAATTATTATAACAGTAGATACAAAGGTCTAATCTTTACAGCAAACATCATGATTTGCTACCTGACTTTACAAAATTGTTTACAATGGAAGTCAAGTTAACAAAGTTCTAGCATTATTAAAAATCAATGAATATTTGTGCACTTCCATGGTGTCTAAATTATCTTTAATTATTATCATTATTATACCAAATTTATATTGTTTCATATATACAATACGTTCAAAAGTGCTTTACAAGTATATAAAAAACAAACATATACACATCTAAAAGGAACAATATATGTATCAACATTGAAATATAAAGTGTTAAATGATAAAAATACAATTTAATTTAATTTAAAGTAAAGCAAAAAATAGGACATATTATTATCATGAGGACTAAAGTTAAAATTCACGTGCCTTATAAAATCAAAAAAAAGAGGGAAACAAACTGTCACAATAAGATAGTACACAGGTTATCTTCCATTTTAAAATAAACATCAGTAACAATATATCTTTAAAAAGAAATGGGGTTTTCAGAGATCTTTTAAAAGCGTCAAGAGTATCGGAGTTCCGGATTCCAATTGGAAGTGCATTCCACAACTTCGGAGCTGTTGTTGCAAAGCTATGGTCACCGTATGCGACTGCACGGGATCTTGAAACCACGAGAGTCAGAAAGCCACTTTGAGAGCTTAAGACACGCTGTGGTTCATACACCTTTAACATGTCTTTGACATAGCATGGAGACTGGTCATTTAAAGCTTTATAAGTGTTCGTCAGTATTTTAAATTCAATCCGGTGTTGTACTGGGAGCAAGTGAAGCTCCTTTAACAGAGGTTTAATGTGGTTGAAACGAGAAGTCCTCGAGAATGATACGGGCTGCATTATTTTGGACCGTTAGTAGTTTGTTTAATGTTGTCTTAGGTAGACCACAAAGCAAAGCATTACAGTAGTCAAGTCTTACAAGGGAATTAACAAGAGTTTGGCATGAAGATGATTTTATCTCCCAATCTCCCACTGTAATAGTCACTTCGCATTGCGCTTTGAGCTGAACAGTATAAGTTCCATTTTGTCTGCATTAAGTTTTAGCATATTGTGGTGCATCCAGGAGACAATATCATTGAGTCTGGCTTCTACGCGCTGTATAACTTCAACTTGTGAAATACCATCTACAGGTTCAAATGATAGGTATAGCTGGGAATCGTGCGCATAGAAATGATGGTTTTGTTCATGGTTTCTACAGATTGCACCTACTGGTTTGGTGTACATGATGTTGCTTTTAGGCCCTAACACCGATCCGTGCGGTACACTGTATTGCATGAGCACTGGATTAGAAAGTTCGCCATCAATGCACACAGTTCGATAACAATCACTTAGATAGGATGTCATCCAGGCAAGTGGCTTACCCGCTATTCCAAAGTCATGTTCTAGGCTATGGAGCAGCGTGCCATGATCGATGGTATCAAAGGCAGCAGACAGGTCCAGTAACATCAGGATATTAGCCTTATTTTGGTCTTTAACTCTTTTACAATATTTACGTCTCCCCCCATGTAGTGGGTATGGAGATATATTGATTGTGTTCTGGAAAGTTGTATGTTTGGATGTATGTGTGTGTGGATGTATGCATTGATGGATGGACTCCTGAAAGCAAAATATCTGTGCTTGTTCTCCATAACCCCTGGTCGGATTTTGATGAAACGCCTAGTTGATAAAACCTTACAGGGCTGATCAGTACCAAGTCTAGTTTTGCATGTCATCAGCCTCAGAATTTTTGAAGAGTTATGGACCTTTGAAATTCTTTTTTACGCATGCCCCCGGTCGGATTTTGACAAAAATTTATAGGATTGATCATTACCAAGTCTAGTTGTGCATATTGTCGGCATGTCGTTATTAGCGAATTTTATGCAGAGTTATGGCCTTTTGAGTTTTTTTCACATAACGTACCTTGTCTACGCTTGTTCTCCAAAACAATCAAGGTAGGATTTTGACAAAATGTCACAGGATTGATCTGTACCAAGTCTAGTTGTGAATATCGTCGACATGTTGTCGGCGTCAAATTTTTGGCGGAGTTATAGCCTATTGAAGTTATTTTACATAACATACCTTGTCTGCTCTTGTTCTCCGCAACCCCTGGTCCGATTTTGACAAAACTACACAGGATTGATCAGTACTAAGTATAGTTGTGCATATGGTGTCATGTCGTCGTCTGTGGATTTTTGGCGGAGTTACAGCCCTGTGACATATATTGACTGAGTTTGTTCTCCGTAACCCCTGGTCGGATTTTGACGAAACTTCGAAGGATTGATCAGTACCATGTCTACTTGTTTCATGCTAGAGTTGTGGCTTGTTGAAGTTTTCATATGATAGATCTTGTCTGCGCTTCTTCTCCGTAAAACCTGGTCGTATTTTGACAAACTTAACAAACTTAACAGGATTTATCAGTATCAAGTCTAGTTGTGCATATTGTCGGACGCAAGATTTTAGTGTGTTTATATTGCCCTTTCATGTTTTTGATATAACATACCTTGTCTGTGCTGTTTCTTAATTACTGGCTGGAATTTGACAAAACTTCACAGGATTGTTCAGTACCTAGCGTGGTTGTGCATATCGTTTGAATGTCATGGTAGGTTGATTTTGGATGGAGTTTTTGCGGTGTGTGTGGGGAGACATATGTTTAAGCTTACCTAAGCACATGGTGCTCACGATGAGCTTTTGTGATCACCTTTATTCCGTCGTTAGTTGTCCGTCGTCAGTTGTCCGTCGTCCATAATGCTTCGTCAACATTTACCTTCTGAACACACTAGAGGCCACATTTATTGCTTAATCTTCATAAGACTTGCCCAGAACAGTTGTCCCAATGATATCTTGGACTTTTTTGAACCTGGGTTATGTGGGGTCAAAAACTAGGTCACTAGGTCAAATTGAAGAAAAATCTTGTGAACATTCTAGAAGTCACATTTGTTGCCCAATCAATATGAAATGTGCTCAGAACGTTTGTCCTTATGATATCTTTGAGAGTTTCATAATGGTTCCGCTCAGTTGAAAAACATGCCCGCCAGGGGGCGTGTCAGATTTCCTTCTTTGGCTGTAGAAAAAGCTTGTGAACACTCTAGAACTCATCATTTTTACCTATTCGACATGAAACTTGCTCGGAATGGTTTTTTAATCAACTATCGGCCGAGTTCAAAAATGGTTCCGCTCCGTTAAAAATCATATATCATATATACGAATATATAAAAATATGTAAGTGTCAATTTCTATAATCAAATACTATTTATTTAAACTATTCTACGATGATAAATATAGTAACTTAAACTACTCTACGATGTTAAATATATTATAATACTCTTTCGGCAAGAACTTTCTCCGAACTCAAATGGCTGCCCGCTCCACCGAAAACGACTTTTACAACACAATCCTGTAAGAGACCGTTTCAATCCAAATATAGCAACGTTACACTGTACCAAAAATGCAACGCATACTTACATCCTCCCCCTCCTTCTAAAAAATTTATCCTGACTTTTCATTAACTGAAAAATACTAAACCAGTACAACTACATACAATTCGAACTACAATACTACACAAGTACAATTACAAAAATATACAAAACGAAGCTAGAATCATTGTTTCCTATCTTGAAACCAACATCAATACAAAAAATAATGTACTGAAATGATCAAACCCATGTATGAACACCCAAAATTATCAATTTATGTAATATTTAAAACATTTCTAAGTCTGCAAAATAATTGGCACCCCTAAAATGATAAAGTGACATCCTTATTTATACAAATGACACAATCTTGAGAGATAATTAAAAACAAAAATGATGCTAAATCTTTATTTTCACTTACATGGTATAACCCATGCCATCTCCCATGTTGCAAAAAAAATCTGCAACAAAACAATGATTTTATTATTGTTTAAGCCTTTCTACAATAAACCAACAACCATAGTTTTATTATTGTTCACATACTAACATCAATATGACAAAATATGCTCATACAGGCAATGGTGCATATATAATATATTTACATTTCAACACACAGTTTTGAGCATATTTAAGAACTATAAAATCAGTATATACAAAGTAGTAAAAACATGATATTATCAAAATTACTGTAATACAGTTTGACACAGCTCTGCAGTTATTTTACTCTTTTCCGCCAGTAACTGCAACACTTTTAAAATACTCTGCTGTTGAACAACATCATAGTCAGAATGCCAACGTGGCTTCTCTCTAGTGCGCGTTGATCGTCTTGGTACAGCCGACTCAGTGTCTCTCTCTGGTTCCGTCTCTAGCTGTCTAGATGGTCTAGGTTGTGGTTTTGGCGGCGGTTTAGGTGGTCTAGACGGTGGTGTAGATAGTCTAGATGGTGGTGTCTTGTTGCTGTCTCTACTTGCTGACTGCTTATCTAAGTGCACGTCATCCTTTTCGTCTTCATCCTCTTCTCTTTCCTCTCTTGATTATGTTGCTTGTTCTTCTGCTGTTCCTATTTCTGTTACCGCAGTTCTGCTCCTTGTATCTTCATTTTGCTGACCGGTCAGTTGCTTTCTTTAAGTTTTCCTGTATATTCAATGAAACATGATTCTGAATCACTTGAATTAAAATTATAATCATTTGAATGATTAACAAGTTCTTGGTCATGCATATCAGAAATGCTTGATTCAATTTTTTGCTTTTTATCACTCATCACAAGTTTACTCTTCCTAGGAGCTGGTATAGGCACATTGCCTTCAACCTTCTTTTCTATTTCTGCAACTGGTAACACATGATTTCTGTGCAGTGTTTTCATAACACCGCCCTCTTCTTTTACAGCGAAAACAGCAATGTATTTGTTTGGTTGGTTCACCACCTCAAATATCTTTTCTTCAATCTTGTCTGCAATTTTGTAAGGTCCAGTAAATGCTAATATTTTTATTAAAACTGTATCACCTTCTTTTTATTGAGAAGCATTTGCTTTTTTATTATACTGAACTTGCTGTTTGTTTCTTGCCTGTTCTAAATATTCATTTGCAATGGTTTGAGAATGTTTCAACTTTTGCTTTAGTTCCTTCATGTGATGACCACTCACCACTTCATTTTCATTTCCTAATCCAATATGTGAGTCTATGGGCAATTTTGGTTTTCTTCCAAACAACAATTCATATGGATGATATCCTTTAGATTCATGTTTGATTGCATTGTAAGACTAGCACGAGGATGGTAAGTATTCTTTCCAATTGCTTTTCTTTTCAGGATCTAAGTTTCCTATCATGTCCAACAAAGAACGGTTGAAACGTTCACATTGTGGATGATATACAGTGGTTACACCAATACACCACACAATTCTTTTATGATTTCAGACTCAAAATGTGTACCTTGGTCTGACAAGATTTTTGTTGGATTGCCATACTTGAAAATAAAATGGTTTCAGCTGTCGTTTTCGAAGTCTGATTTTCATTTGGCATTGCCACTGCAAACTTGGTAAAGTCGTCAGTAATAACTAAAATATTGCAATTGTTTTCTTTACAAGGTCCATAGACACACGTTCCAACGGATAAGTAGATTTAATACTGACCAAAGGTGCTTTACTGTTTGTAGAAGACTTCCTTTTCAAACATCGAGGGCAATGTTGAACCCAACTTCGGATGTCATTTGTGCATCCTGGCCAATAAACCTATCACGTAAGAGATGTTGTCCTGTCTTTTCCTGGATGTCCTATATCACTATGTAGTCCTTGCAAAATACCACTGTGATACACATATGGTAACACTGTTTACTTTTTTGTCGATTTTCTTCTATTTTTCTATATAAAAGACCACTAACTATCTTGAATTTTTAAAATGTCTTGACATGGTCATATGCTTGTGGTTACATATCAACTCTTTATTTGGCATTCTGTTATTCATGGTAGCATTTAACCAAAGCCCAATAACTGTATCATTCCTCTGTTGTTTTCTTAATTCACGCATTTCAATTCGTGTCAGTATAGTGCAAGCTTCTTCAGTTGCATCTTAAATATTTAATGAGGCACATATATTTCTATTAAAGGTACTTGTTGATGGCAAATAGCCTTAATGGCATCATTTTCAAGTGTACTTGTTTCATTCTCAGTTGTTGTAGTTTTATTTTGTTCAATTGGGTAGATTGACATAATGCCAGCATCAACATTTTTTACTCTAGGTCTATATAAAATGTTAGAGTTAAAATCAGCTAGTGCTGATAGTGCTGATTATCAGTGTAAACAATGAACGTTTTACACTGAAGAAAATCACGAAACTTTTCTGTGATTCCCCACTTAAGGGCTACAAATTCTAACTCATAAGCAGAATATTCTTTTTTTAGTTTTGCTAAGACTTCTGCTTGCATACACTATTAGGCGCTTGATTCCATTCTGTCTTTTATATGAAACACTCATAGTCATTGTTGACTAGCATCAGTATGCAATTCAAAAGGTAAATAAAAGTAGGGGTAGCCAAGTATTGGAGGTGATGATAATGACTGTTTTGTTTCAGTAAAGACCTTATCCTTCAGTCCATTTATATTCATGTATAATTGTATGTTGTTTTTTTGTATTTCTTTTGACTTGTAGGTGGTAGTAGATATGTGAGTGTTTTAGCAACTTAACTTAAATCCTAATACATTTCCTATAGTATCCGGACAATGCAAGAAACGATCTTAATTCATCATACATTTTTGGAACAAACAAAGTCTATGTAAAAAGTGGGCTAACTCTGTCAAAATACAAAACAGAGTAATGGCTAATGTTGCCCCTGACACTAGAGTTCATGACAAAGGTTAGTTACAAGTTTCAAGTTTCAAGTGAATAACTTATGTAGTTTTGAAGTAACGAAATTTTTCAATACAAACTTTAATCAGAAATTCTAAGTGAATTGGGAGCATAACTCTGTCAATATAGTAAATAGAGTTATGGGTAAAGTACAATATAAAAAGACAATTCTTCATTTTTTTTTAAATGTGTATGCATATAGACATAGAAGGGAATCATCACGCTGACAGCGTAGAAAGACTGTTGTCGAGAAAAGAAACCAAAAGCAAATGAATTATGAGAGTAGTTTTATCACGAGAAACATTTATTACAGTAAGTGACATGTTATATCATTTCTACAAAACAAATATGAAAACTCATAGCTATACATTTTATGACTTAAATAAATTGCTATAAGCTGGTATTTGACACATTTGAAAATGGAGATCCAGGCCACTGTCTTTTGCAAATTAAAACTATTTATAGCGCGCGTCTAATTCAGTGCTATTTATCTACGACATTCCCATCATTATTGGTTTGTAATTCGTGGGAGGCAAAATAATTGTGTGCAAACTATTTAAAAAGCAAACATAGTTACGTCTTATGAATTCTAAACAAATAACAGGAATTAAAATTGAAAACATGTACATACAAGTCAATCTACAACAGGTAAAAATAGTTGATGAACCGTATTAGTTCGATGCAATGTTCAGTGCTTTCTAACACAAGCGCTATGCTTGGTAAATACCGATTTATTTAAAAAAAACATTTACCTCTCTCTTTAGAACCTCAATGTTTTTCCGTAATTCTTATGCATACTTCAAAACAATAGCAAGTTTTAATCGAGTGGTTACGATTGCTCCGCTATATGTACTGTCAATACACTGTTGTTAAACTTACGCAATATAATCTAAGACGTACGCAATTAGTAAACATCACAAACAGACACGCAATCATACTTATGTAAATAGAGATAACATGAATTCACTTGGCGATGTGGACGAACTGGATTATTATTATTGTTTATTAGTGTTTAAGTCGGATCTATTTCTTGTCATCTAGTCATAGAAAGTAGCATCGATAACAGGAAGCCTGACTGCTAAGCGAACCGCAGTAATTTTTCGATTTACTCACTCGTAGCCTGCAGAGCAAAGAAGTAGTTCCCACAAGGCCGATTTTTGGAATACAACACCTAAATCCTGTTTGCTGGTACCAACAGTCTAATTGTCGATTGCTAACTTATAGTAAAATGAATAAAACTCCCTTGAAAAATATTGTTAATGAATTTGCGGTGGTTGAGTTCTATTTAAAATGGAATGAAAGTTAAGAACAACCATTGCTTTTAAATTTACAAAAAGGTAGTTCTTAATCACCAACTAGTTTTCGTCAGTACAAATGGAAACTCAAATACATGTATATACATTGACTTGACAGTTGATTTAGGTTACACAACACTAATGAACGATGCAACAGTCGAAACTAGTATTTATTTCATATTGAATTGTTTTCTTCCTCATTTGTTATGTTTTTCTGTTTGCTTTCAAGTTTAATTGTCACTTTCATCTGTTTATTTTGAAAATAATTTATACGAAAGATCGTACATACACACATTTATATTGTCATTAACTTCAGCATCAGGTAAAATAATTCCCAAAATCAACGCAGTTTTGAATTCAACCTCTTTAAACATTTCAAGTAAGTTTTTGTTTAAGTCTTTAAACTTCAAAACTTCAAAAAAAGCATTCACTTGAAATTTGGAATGTAACATTTTCATCAAAGTGTACATGTACATACCTTTACCATGTATTTGTTATTTGTGTCTACAGTTGCGAAATTTTAAATTTATTGGTCAAAGATTTAATGATGCGTTAATTATTCAAAAGTATTATTTGTATATCAATTGAATGCCTATTTTAATGCAAACTGTTGTACCAAAATTGTATTTCCCATCAGTATTGTCTTCCTTAATTCATGTTTTAACCGAAAGCATTTTATTTTCAGTACATCACATGTTTATCAATACAGTTATAGGATCTTTTTGTTAGGGATTTCTGACCGAATAGGTTGAATGTTGGCTTATGCAAGGAAAGTAAATGTGCATTATTATTAATTTTTGTATTATACTAGTGACTTCATGTTATTTCTCAAACGTCGCGCGTACCCAACAGAGAAACATATTTCATATGACAAAATTGAGCCTTATCAAGTTAGGTATGGGATATTTCTACTGCCCGATCTGAATCTCGTAATATATTAACAATATGTTGTTACTTGTGCAGTCCCATCCGAGAATCTGGTGATGTCTGTTGGCGGGTTCCCGGGTATGAAGAGTGTGACAGTTAACGAGAGCGATGTGCACACATTGCATTGTACGCTGGAGAGTAACCCGGGCTCAACGATCGCTATTACAAAGGACGGAGTGAATGTTAGCCATGCCCTGGACAAGCAAATGCTTAACTACACGCTATCAAGTAACTGTGAAGCTGCAGGAGTGTATACCTGTAGTGGGAGCAATGAATATGGATCAGCACCGGCATATAGCATTCAGTATTTTGTGAACTGTAAGTGAAATTTTATTTAATCACTGTTATTCCAAATATGTGCTTAACCAAATGTTTTTTAGATAAATGTGTGGCATAAGATTGGGGTATTTCGTTGGTCGGGCGGGCTGGCGTTTGGTACGGCGTGCAGTGTCCAACTAGCTTTTCCTCCAATAACTCCAGAACTAATTGAGCTATTTTAATGAAACTCTATACACGGTAACCTGATTTCAATATCACGCTTGTGATTGCATATTGGTTGGGTGGGGTCAAGGTCAAGGTCACTGTTAATAAAAACAGAAAAACGGTTTCCGCTCAAAAGCTCATGAATGGATTGAGCTATTGTAATGGAACTTACTACGTAGATAACTTATATCGAGACCTTGCTTGGAATTGTATATGGGGTAGGTGGCGTCAAGGTACTTGTTATCAAAATTAGTAAAACGGTTTTCACTCAATTATTAAATAACGATTTGAGGTAGGGTATTGAAACGTAATACATATACCCCTTAAATACAAATAGGATGAGTGGAGACCGCGTCGAGATCACCATTACGAAACATACAATGCAATCAAACTTCTTATTCAGATATATAAAGATATACAAAGACCTCGCTTGGGATTGCATATGTGGTGGGTGGGGTCAATGTCACGGTCAAGGTTGCCGTTACTTATAACAGAAATATAGTGTTCGCTCAATAAGTCGAGAAACAATTTTGATATTGTGATGGAACTTCATATACAGAGACTTATATCAAGACATCTCTTGGGATTGCATATGAGACGTTTCGAGCAACGATCACGGTTCATTACTAAACTAAAAATATGGTTTCTGGTCAATAACTAGAGAACGATTTAAGAAATTGCAATACAATATATATTATCCGAATTTCAACTCCTGATTCATATCCTTTTGATAAAGACTAATTTAACGTGAACTGGATTGTTTATAGAAAAAGAAAAAAAAGAAGTTAAATATACAATGTAATAACACTATTTTGAAGGATGTTTATAAAAAAAATCAATTGATCACTGTTGACCGGATTGGACCACTTTGGGAGCATTAATTATTAGTAATTCTAATGGTTATATAATTTAATATTGACAAGAGCCGTTTTCATACAGACTAAACAAATATATAGCGTTGTCTTGTTTGTGGTAGAGTGGAGTATGATATTTATACTATTATTTTAAGAAATATGTTCAAAATCTTGTTTCTAGCAAAACAAAGTTATATTTATGAAAATATGTACACATATTAATGAAAATTTCCTTGTATTTAAAGTCACTCGTCTACTGTCAACGATATTAATGGTATTGGCCAGCATGAAATCGGCCTGTTAAAACTGTAGGTTAAACCCAGTGTGAGGCCCACTGGGGCAAACGCCGATTCAAACATAAAATTAGCATTGTTCAGAACCAAGAAATACATGTGAAATAAAAGGGATCACTTTATAAGCATTTGTTTAAATTCAAAATCTAGTCAAACAGGCTCATTCGGTTTTTATTGTGCACACAAGTTTTAACAAATTGTGAAGTCCAAAACTTGGAATATGGACATAATTTGAAAATGACCAATATATATATATAATGCATATATATATATATATATATATATATATTTATATATATATATATATATATATATATAATTAGCTGTTTGCGAATTACGTAAAACGAAACTTGTCTATACAAATAAACTTAATTCAAATTTGAGAAGGCATTAGAGTTCAAACATCCACATCTTAATTTGGCATCTTCATCCCAAAGTAAGAGAAACTTTCTCCTGCTTTAAAGTTCAATTTGTACTATACTTTTCATATTTCTAGCCAGTGAATGATGTTTTAATAAGGATCTTATTGTCATTTATGACGAACATTTGCTGAATGTGATAAATACTATACAAATATAAACAAAGCGAAACTTCAGTTGCGACAGCACGAGAGAACTCTTATTAGCAGCCCGAGGTCCTTTATTTATGGCAATTGCCAAAAACAATACACAGGACATTTCAAACGCACATAACAAACACAAAACACACATGAATAAACTACATCTCGTCTTTTTATGAAAAAGCTTCAAAGACATAGCACCATTTTTCTTTATATGGTTGCATTGAAAAGTGGTAAAATCTTCTTGCCAGAAAACACTGGTTTCATTTCAAAATAATTTAAAAGAAACGATCCTGGGTGGTTATATACCAAGTTGCTTTGATGATTTAGCTCTGTTGAAGAAAGTGGCCGCTAGGTTATAAGGCGGTGCCATTTTTTCTTTTATGACAATATTGAAAACTGAACATTTTATGGTACAAACTACTCGTAGGATTACAAAAACAATTTTACAGAAATGTTTCTTTGGTGTTTCTCTATCAAATTGCTCAAATGATTCCGCTATGTTGAAAAACATAGCCGCCAAGGGGCAGGGACATGTCTTTCTTATATGGCTGTATTGAAATGTTCTTGTCAGAAACTACTGTTTGGATTTTGAAATAATTTCACCAAAATGTTTATAGGGTGGTTGTCTATTTGAGTAACTCAGATATATCCGTTTTGAAAACATGGCAGTCACGTGGCGTCACCATTTTTCCTATTATGGTTATATTCAAAACTTTGAAAATCTTCATGTCAGAAAGCATGTCTTGGATTTTGAATCAATTTCACAGAAATGTTTCTTAGGTGGATCTTATCCGAAATAGTTTGAATAATTTTGATTTGTTAAAAAATAATGGCCGCCAGAGAGGCAGGCCTTTGTTTCCTTAAAATGCAGATCAGGGTACTATTGCTGCTGACACCACTTACATAATAAGCCAAAGGAGCGATACAAACACCCGTATGTCTCTTGTTGTTTAATCTTGTCCAAACTGTACTGTTTGGGTCTGACCATACGATTTTAGTCCAAGTCCAAAATGAGCCGGAATCGGATCAGAAAGACCAGTGCTATTGCCCCTTGTTTGTGACTTCAATCCCGATTTCGCCAACAAATGGCTTGCAGTCGCGATAGAAAATTAAATTGGTATGACCATATAATCTCATCTGGGTGCAACGATGGACAAGATAGGACCTAAAACACCATAGTTAGTATCACCTTTTTATGACAAAGATTGTAAAACATCTGTACATAGAAACTTCATTATTACCTCGACCATTCACCGAATAACCCGAGTTTTCTACTCACCCGTTGGTCGGCGTCGGTGTCAACAAGTAAATATCTCTGGTACTACTACGTATATTAAATCGAAACTTCACACATGTCTTAGGGGTCATTATGTGAGGTCACTTTCCAAGCCCATAACTCTGACCTACAATTGACATATTAACATTTAGCAATATTATGTCCCCTTTATTCTTAGAAATTCAGGTTAAAATTTGCGTGCAGCAGCTCTATATATCTATATCTACTACATCTAAAACTTCTTACGTGTCTTTAGGGACATTAGGTTAGGTAACTGACATATGCACATAACTCCGACCTGTAATTTAGCAGAGTTACGACCCATTTTGTATTGAAAAGTTCAGGATAAGTTTAACTTGCAAGTACATATCTCTGTTGCTGCTACATACATTCAGTTGAAACTGCACACATGTCTGTGTGGTCATTATGTTAGGTCACTGACCAATGCTTATAACTCCGACCTGCAATTTAGCAGAATTTTGCCCCTTTTTGTACTTAGAAAATTAAGGTCAAAGTTTGTTTGCAACAGCATCATATCTCTAAATCTACTACTGATATTCAATTAGAACTTCACACATGTCTTCAATGTCATTATATAAGGTCAATGACCAATGTCCATACAAAGCGGTATGTACAGTCGAGCTCGCTGACCTAAGACAGCTCTTGCTTAATTTAAACTTGACCAAAACTGTACAGCTTGTGTGTTGCCAAAAGGTCTCAGAGTAAACCAAAGAATTTCCCAGATAACGGTACAAACACTTATGTTATTATGTCTCCCCAAACGTAGTCGGTAGGTTGCATTGATTTTATGCTGGAAATATGTATGTCTGTCTTTCTGGTTGGATGGATGGAAGCATGTCTGTACTGGTTACAAACGTGGTTGGATTTTCACGAAACTTCATATAAATGGTGGATTTCGGGTGGATTTATGGCCCTTTGAAGTTTTCACATAGAGTTTTTCACATAACAGACCCCGTTTTCATTTGTTCTCCGTAACTCCTGGTCGGATTGTGACAACATTCCACAGGATTTATTAGTACAAAGTCTAGTCGTGCATATCTTCAGCATATCGTGGACGGCGGATTTCGGGCGGAGTTATGGCCCTTAAATTTTTTTCTCATAACAGATTTTGTCTGCTCTTGTTCTCTTTAACCCCTTTGCCAGATTTTTATGAAACTTTACTTGATTGTTCAGTACCAAGATGTGCATATTTTCGGCATGTCCTAGTCGGTATATTTTGAGCGGAAATATGGCCCTTTGAAGTTTTTCACATAACATACCTTGTCCTCGTTTGTTCTCCGGAACCCCTGGTTTGATTTTAACAAATTTGCACAGGATTGATAAGTACCAAGGCTAGTCGTGCATACCGTCGGTATGTCGTGGTCAGCCTTTTTTTTGACGGAAGTATGCAATTATGAAGTTTTTCACACAAGAGACATTGCCAGTGCTTGTTCTATGTAACCCCTATCCGGATTTTGATGAAACTTCACAGGATTGATCAGTACCAAGTTTAGTTTTGCGTATCCTCGATATGTCGTGGTCGGTGGATTCGGGTGGATTTGAAGGTTTTCACATAACTTACCTTGTCTGCGCTTGTTTTCTATAACCACTTGTTGGAATTTGACGAAACTTTACCATTTTGATCAGTACGAAGTGCAGTTGTGCATGTCATCAGCATGTCGTGGTCACTAGATTTTGAGTGGAGTTATGACCCTTTGAGGTTGTTCACCTAATAGACATTGTCTGCGCTTGTTCTCTGTAATCCATCGCAGGATTTGGATAAAACTTTATTGTATTCAGTATTACCAAGTCTAGATGTGCATATCAGTTGTGCATATCGTCAGAACGTCCCGATCTGCAGATTTTGAGAGGAGTTATGGCCCTTGTAAGTTGTGTACATAACAAACCTTGTATGTGCTTGTTTCTTGTAACCACTGACTTGAATTCGACAAAACTTCGTAAGATTGACCAGTACCAAGTGTGGTTGTGTATGTATTTGCCACGTCATGGTAGGTGGATCTTAAACGCAGTTATGCTGGTATCTGGAGGGAAAAATACTTTTTTTTTTTCAAAAACAAGCTGTAGTTTCTCAGTTTTGTGTTACAATTTATACTGTTGATTGATGTTTCTTAACCGTGTGTCATCGCTTCCTGTTGTGCTAGGCGTGAAAGCATTAAAGATGGCAGTTAAGTTTCCAAACCACTTTTTTGTGTATATCCTGGTATAACAGGTACACCAAGAGCAGCACCAAATGTTCGTATTGCTTACAACATATCAAGCGCCAGGGATGTGAATGCCACACTGAGTTTTACAGCGCTTGCATATCCACCACTCCATCAATCCAGCTGTTTATGGCAGAAGTGTGATACTTCAGGCTGTGAACCTGTAGCTCTTGGGAAAACAGTGGTCAGTTTCTCCACCAGTGGATTTGGAAACAGGCTGGCTGAATGTAATCTTACAATAGTAAATGTACGAGAGGAAGATTACGCAGAATACCAACTGACAGTCAGAGAATATGTCGACAAAAAATGGACCTTCTTCGTAAATGCATTAGGTACAACATGTTTGTTATTTGCTGTTTTCATTGTTGTAAAAATCATGTTTATTGCTTTTTGGTGCATAAACTCAATTCCATGTAAGGGGTGGCGAAATCATTTGTCTGTATTGCCAGCAATGTGCGCGCGTGTGTGAATGTGCGTGTGTAAGCGTGCGTGCGTCCGCGCGCGCAAGGACGTGCGAATGAATGGATGGATGCATGGTTTGGATGGATGGATGAATGGATGGATGGATGGATGGATGGATGGATGGATGGATGGATGGATGGATGGATGGATGGATGGATGGATGGATGGATGGATGGATGGATGGATGGATGGATGGATGGATGGATGGATGGATGGATGGATGGATGGATGGATGGATGGATGGATGGATGGATGGATGGATGGATGGATGGATGGATGGATGGATGGATGGATGGATGGATGGATGGATGGATGGATGGATGGATGGATGGATGGATGGATGGATGGATGGATGGATGGATGGATGGATGGATGGATGGATGGATGGATGGATGGATGGATGGATGGATGGATGGATGGATGGAGGTATGGATGAATGGATGGATGGATTGGTGGGTGAGTGGGTGGGTGGGTGGGGAGTGGGGGGATGGGGGGTTTGTGGGTTTGGGGTGGGTTATTGGGTTGGTTTTGGGTGTAATTTCTGGGTGTTTTGGCGGACGGGTGGGCGGACGGACGGACGGACGCTGTTCTCGGTTTTACTTTGTTCATAATGTGAATAAAATAATACGGTATAATGCCATCTGCCAGTGATGTGTCAAATAAAAACTATGCCTTTTTTAGAGACCACTGAGAGGAAACTGACTGTTAATATATCATGTGAATACTTGACATTGTATTTATGTTTATGATTCGTTGTCACGACATTTGAAACCAACGGCGCTCAAAACATTTGATTCATTTAAGGGTTTAGTTATATATGCAACATAGATGCGATAAAAATAAAAATGATTGCTTATGGGGTCAATAAAGGAACACTTGTTCAAAATATCTACATCCTTATCAAAACCCTTTCCAACACCTACTCCGTTTTCATGACAAACATCAATATCCGTATTATAACCAATATCAAAACTCTCATCATCCCCACCATCTACACCCGTATCATCACCAATATGTACATTGTTAACATTACCAACATTTAAACCCTTTTCGTCACAGTCATCTACACCGTTATCATTTTCACACATATCATCACTATCATCTTCACTTTCATTACTACCAATATCACTAATATCAACATACGTTTGAAAATCTACGCTCTTAACAGCACCAACATCTACAACTGTTTTGTATTCAATATGTACATCATTAGCATCATCCTATATACACACCTACCTTTACAAACATCTACGCCCTTTTTATCATCAACATCTACACCACTATTATTGACAAATTCTACACTTTTCTCATCATCATCAACTTTATACTTTTCATATATACCAGCATTTACCCATTGTCATCATCAAACTATACACGCATATCATCATTCATATCTACACTTCTCGCCGCGAACATTAACATTCTAATCATCAACATCGCCTATACCCATATCATTATCAACATCGAAATTCTTATCATCCCCAACATCCACACCCGAACCACCCCCGATATCTACATCGTTAACATCACCAACATCTAAGCCCTTGTCATCACCTTTATCATTTTCACAAGTATCATCACCATCATCTTCAATTTTATCCTCGCCAATATCACTAATAAAACTATCCTTAACTCCTTTAACATCAACAACATCTACACCGTTCTCGTCATCAATATCTACACCATTCATCATCATATATACTCAATTAATATCTTTACCTACATCTGCACCTTTTATATCATCAATATCTACGCCGTTATCGTCGCAATTCTCATTATCAACAACTGTATATTTTCATATACATTAGCACGTACTCAATGTCATTATTAAACTATACAAACATATTTTCATTAATATATACACACTTCACGTCAACAACACCTACATTCTTATCATCACAATCATCTATACACATATCATCACTATAAACATCTATACACATCTACGATGTTTGTACTATCTCATACACTCTCTTCATCACCAAAGCTTAACCGTATTTTTGCATCGAAATCTTCACAATTTACACGTTTCAGCAATGGCATTTAATCATTATCTTTACCAACATCTACACACATAGCATCATCAGTAATATTTCATCATCATCATCATGGCATTGATGTCGGCTTCCATACTAGATTAAAACTGTCCTTTTTTCTGGAAGTGCTTGAAGGATTTCATTCAAACTTAAAACAAGTTTCCCCACATACAAAATGAACATATACACAAAGTTTGGTTACTCTAGTTTAATCAAAATTATGGCCTTTTTATACTTAGAAATTTTACATACAAGCTATTTTGATAGTTTATCGGTAAGCGTGTTTCTCTGAAATGGATTTAGGGATTTCAACTTAGAACACTTATTCCCTGTATTGAAATGAAATATATGCCAATTGTGATTACTCTAGTTTGAATTAATTCAAAATTATGGGCCTTTTTATACCTAGATATTTAATATTCTCGGTAGTGAGGTGGCGAAATCAACTTGATCTCTAACTCGAGAATGAATCTTCATACAAACATGTAGATACCCTAAAACAATACTTTAGTTGGGGTTGCATTGCGGATGGGTTGGGTGGTGTCAAGGTCATGGTCACTGTTAGTAACAATCGAAAACTTATTTTCTGCTCAATAACTTGAGAACAAATTTAAATGTTGTGATGGAACTAAATTTGTAGATAACGTATTGCGAGACATTGCACGAGATTGCATATGGGAAAAAATGCCAATGACTCAGACAAGTATAAGAAAGGTCGAGCAGGCTGTCCTCTGACAACTCTTGTTACACCGATCCTACAGTTATGAAATATGTGAATAGCCTATAGCTCTATATATAACAGAATATTTATAAAATAATATGTATTTAATAAAAAATTATGATACAATTCCGTGAACAGCGACCAACAGAGGTAAAAAAATACTGGTATAATCACCAAATATTATAGTTGCACCATTAATATATCGCTGTTTTTTTTCTCTAAATCATATCCAACATTTTAGTGATTTGCCAGAAATATTCTTTGGAATAGTTCAAACATTTGCAAGAATGCGTTTCATTTCTATGCATATACAGTACGGCTCGCGATTCGCGTTGACAAAACGCAGCGTTACCATCGCGATCTTATTGTTACGATCTACAGTATATTTGAAATTCAGATTGTTGATGTTTATATAATTTAGGGGTTTACATTTATATATAAATGAATATTAAACTCTGACACAATATTTTGCATTGCATTATTTGGCAGATTTAAAACAAAATTAACTTACTAAAGCGACCCTACTATTTTTTTTTATTTTATGCAGATAGTTTACTGAATATATGTATATGGTTAACTATCTATTATAAATATATTGTATTTTTTCACAGTAGCATTATAAATAACGTGATCTAAAGTGATTGTTTTTCTTTTACATTTTCTTAGGAAATTATATTGCATAATGCACGTGTAATTTGAACAATACAAACTCGAAGGGCGCCATAATGTGAGACTAATTTCACAATTAGCAATTCACCATACCAACACTTTGTTTAAGCTCCATTTTACCTATTAAAAAGGTTTGATCAGGAAGAGTAGCATATCTTGACTCATGTTACTTAAATAACAGGCCCGTAACGCGCTATTATCGACCATCATGACACTGGCACATAATGTAATTATATATTTGTGCGTGTCGCAACTACTGTATTATATCTGTATTTGTTTGTACTGAAATCCTGTGCTAAAAATCTACTAATTTAAGAATGGTTCAGTCAAATCCATTCAAATCAATTCTCTACATTAAAAATTAGCGAAATATTTTGTTTAAACTGTTAATACTACTTCTATTACTACTACTACTACTACTACTACTACTACCACTACTACAACTACTACTGCTACCACTACTAATACTACTAATAATAATTATTGACATAAATAAGTATTTCCGAGACTTAAACGTACACATTAATTGCGAAAACTGGTTTAATATGCCTTAAACAAATAAGGTAACAAAGATATAAACGCCGCGATGAATATAAACATCGCCGCAGTTGTCCGCGGCGGTCCTACGCCAGATAAGACGACTTAGAGTCTCAAGGTGAACGCGGAGACTTTCTTTGATCGCGATCGGTCTCGGTGATTTTGCCGCGGTAGAAAAAAGAAAGCCGGCGGTTGTCCACGCTAGTCTAAAATTGTCCGCGGCGACACTGGGTAAAAGTAAAAAAAACCCGCGAGCCGTACTGTAAGTGCAACAAATCACGGTTTGTTATTAAGTTCACATAATTTTTTATAATAGTGTTTTTCGTAATAAATGCCCTTTTACTTTAGTATAATTTGGATGCCCCTACTTCAGAGAGATGTGGTGGGGATATAGATTTGTCCTTGCCCGTCCGTCCGTCTGTCACGTCCGTCCGTCGGATTTTTGTGTCCCGCATAACTCAAAAGGTTTAACACCTAGAGTGATGAAACTTTAGAGGCATATTCATCGTCATCGGGGCTTGTGCACCTGGGTATTGTGGTGCAGTTTTCTTCCGACACCAGCGGAGTTTTGGCCTTTTGAAACAAAAAATGACCATTCGGTTTTGTGTCGCGCGTAACTCCAAAAGTATCGCTGCTAAAGTGATAAAACTTTATAAACATATTAATCACCATGTGAACTCGTGCAAGTGGGTATTTTGGTGCAGTTTTTTTTTCGATATTAGCGGAATTATGGCCCCTTTTTAGCAGCAAAGGACATTTTTGGACTTTTGTCGCGTGTAACTCTAAAATTGTTATTGCCAGAGTGATGAATCTTTATGTACATATTAATCAGCATGTAAACTTGTGCACCTGGGTAGTTTTGTGCAGTTTAACAGACAAAAGCGGAGTTATGGCCCTTTCTTTAGCAAAAAATGACATTTTTGGACTTGTGTCGCGCGTAACTGAAAAGGTATTACTGCTAGAGTGATGAAACTTTATATACATATCAAACGGCATGTGAACCTGTGCTCCTTGGTATTTTGGTGCAGGTTTTTTTCGCGAGCAATAGCGTTATGGCCTCATTTTTAGCAAAAAAATAATATTTTTGGATTTGTGTCGCGTGTGACTCAAACAGTATAACTGCTTGATTAATGAAACTTCATAAACATATTCATCAGCATGTGAACTTCTGAAACTGGGTGTTTTGATGCATATTTTTCCGACATCACCAGAGTTTTGTGACAATGAGCGGAATGTGGGGGGCATCCTTGTCCTACGGACACATGTCCAGTTAAACGTTATATACAACTCCATAATCATGATCAAGTTTATTACACTAAGATCAAATGATGAAAAATGTGACGTTATATAAAAACTGTGATAAACAATCCCTTCTACCAGATTGATCACGTTTGTATTTGTGTGCAAAACCGTTGTACATCTAACTGCATTCGCGACCGTTTTGCACGTAAAATAGTTCATTTCCAGATACGACTTGGTGTCAACTAATGTTTCTGATAGATTAGGTAGAATAATGAGCTGATATTTTGACAGGTTATAAATATAGTTGTTTAGTTTCTATGAAATGTGCAATAAAGTTTATTTTTGTAAAAATAGTTCACATACGACCGCTTTGCACTGGAACCGCTATATACTATATACTTTTGAATCGTGTGTGTCTGCAAAATAAGAGTAAGCACGGACGTTTAATACAATAAAGAGCTGTTTTTCTTTAATTGTCCTTATGATGTTCTTGAGCTATCTAATAAGCAACTGATTGAAATCTAGCATATAGTTGTATTACAGTACGGGGCCTCGCAATTGTTTATTTTTTGTTATTTAACATTCCTATTGTTTCAGCCAAACCAGAAACACCAATATACTTGGTTTACTCACAACACTTGCAACCACAAACGTCAGTCACTTTTTATTGGATTCCTGGATATAACGGAGGATTAGTCCAAACATTTTACATAGAATATAAGGAAAGTGGCTCGAACATCTTGAAGCATGTATCTGTTGTCGAGGATACAACTCTTCCACTGATGAACATCAGTGTTAACAACCTTAGCCCCACAACTGAATATCAGGCAAGGGCATTTTCAAAGAACAACTTCGGAGTATCAGAGACTACCAAAACTATAACATTTACAACTCTAGAAGGTAAATTAACTAGACTTTGTAAATACAATTAATGCCAACATGTATAAAAATGCAACAAAGATTGATTGCTATGCATTCAAACGGAAACACATTTGCATAACCCAACAAGGTATTCTATATTTTATCGTAACAAGTTGTGCGTGCTAATTTAAATCAAACGCAAGAAAATTTCATAATTTACATAAATACATTCTTTTAGCAAAACACTTCAGTAACCACGCATAATTACCTTTCAGACTGCAGCGTGAGTGCTACTCAGAAGTCGGTGACAAATGTTGGGTCCATTGTCGGCGGAATTGTGGCAGGGGTTGTCGTTGTTGTCGTCATAGCAACAATGGTTTATTTGCGTGTGACCTACCATATTCACTTCACAAAGAAAGGTTTGTGTTAATTAGTGGCGAGTTTTATACTAATTAATTAATATATGTCTAATTAAGTATTTAACAAGTAATCATGTCTTAATGCATTCGAAATAATTTAATTAAATGTATACGTTTAATATTGTTTTGATATATATTACCTTAAAATATTTAAATTATTAAAGGTAAAGCGGGCAGTGCAGCTGTTTACGACGACGTGAGCAGTAGAACCGAAACGACAAACCGTAAGTTTACCGCTAGTAATGTGTTGTTGTGTTGTTATCAATAACCGAAATATGTGTTCTGTTTTGTTAAAATGCGTGATTACCAAGTGGTTAAGTACTCAACTCGTGCATTCTGTTTCCCGCTGGTTCAATTTTTAGATATTTAATAGTGTATACATATTTATAAAAAAAAAGTTTTCAGTGACCATTCTCGCAGTAAAATACGACCTTACTTAAATCAACAAAATAATGTCTTCTACAATATGTAACAATGAAGAAAATCGTGTATATTACCTCTGTGTGTATTTGCAGGAGTTTACGAAGGGCTGTCAGCTTCTCGGTATGTATTATGATTTTGCCAAACTAATACTCGTTTCACAGTTATCTTCAAGTCTACGGCGTAAAAAATGCAACATGAAAAACCGGGTTATGGGAAAGTATTAAATAATGGTATATTTACACAGATTATATGATATTATGATATTGAAACTGTTTGCCATTATAGTATTTCAGTATTTATTCCAACATGTAAGCATTTAAAAAGGTGTGTTTCTTTAATGTATTGTTTTATATTGTATTATTTTATGGCTATGTTTTTTATCCCATCAACACGCCTGTATTGACGAAACAACACCCCGTGGATAAACTTATCTGTACGAGTATTCCACCTTGTTGAATACAGCAAACACGCGCATTACAATGATGTCATGGTGTTGAATTTCGTGACGTCATTTAATGTTTTTCTGTTATTTAGTGATTTTCTATCGTTTAATATTCGCCACGGCCCGTGGTTTAGGTTTTCGTAGCATCTTTTAATAAACTTATCTGTATTCAACACTATCCGAGTATTCTTTATATCATTATCGTGACTTCATATACATAAAACACGTGCATAAATGAATAGTTGACCTAAACAATCACATTCAACTAAATGTAAAGTGTTATATTACTGAATATGTCAAACATCAGAGACACATTAATTTACATGTACTGAAATTAAGTTTGTCTGTTAATATACTGGCGTTGTGGAATTTACACAATACTTATTTCACTGTGATTTATTTTATTTCATAACAGGTAATTTTTGAGGCTAAGCTACCTATATTTATGATGCATGTAAATCATCCAAAAAGTAATCATAACGCGGTTTGTTAATTACAGTTTCATATAAGTATTTCTTAGTAACACAATTTTTTCCAATTTTTCAAAATTTAGAACCGAAACAACCACGGCGGATTATGCAAACAACGCCTCCATGGCACACTACGAGTCCCTGAGTAAATAATAATTATTTATTTTAACGTCGATGAAACTATTATTTAAATCTACACATAACTAACAATGTCCATTAGTTTGTCTTTAAATGTATAGTGTTGTTATCATTAATTGTACCGATTATGTTAATGTGTTATATTACGTACTAAATGAGTGGTTTTTGTATGTACATTATCACACGTGATTGTATTGTTTTATATCATCATATTTGCATCGTTAATAATTTTACAACATTTTCATTTCTTCGTTTCTTCTTTTTAAGGACCCAGCCAGAGGTGAGTTGATGTTTAGCACACTAAATATAAAGTTTGTCTTAGCAAGCAGGCCCATATGGGCCAAATATGGGCTATAGTTGGGCAAAAAAATACAATATAGGCCCCATGTGGCTCCCAAATGATATTTGCTTGCCCATATCAGACCCATATGGGTCCCAGCAAGTAAGCCCATGTGGGTCCACTGAAAGTATGTCAATATGGGTCCCAGCAAGCCATTCCATATGGGCACGATATGGGTTTTACCTGGGTTGATACTCCTCATGGGCCCAGTGTGGGACCCATATGCGTTATCTTGCCACTATAAAACCCAGATGGGTCCAGGTAAAGTAAACCCATTAGGGTCCCTACTAGAAAGCCCAAATGGGTCCCAGAAAGCAAGTTAATATGGGTCCAATATAGGCTATAGCTAGGCAAAAATAAAATATGGGCGCCATGTGGGTCCCAAATAATATTTTTGCCTATATCAGACCCATATGGGTCCAAGAAAGGAAGCTCATTTTGGTCCAATACAAGTAAGCCCATATGGGTCCCAGCAATCAACCCCATGTGGACACTATATGGGGTTTACCTGGGATAATATACCTCATGAGCCCAGTGTGGGGTAAAGTAAAGTAACCCATTTGGGTCCCTACTAGAAAGCCTATATGGGTCCCAGAGTCCATATGGGCCCAATATGTGCTATAGCTGGGCATAAAATGCAATATGTACCCCATATGGGTCCCATATGCATTATATTTCCACTATAAAACCTAGATGAGTCCAACTAAAGTAAACCCATATGGGTCCCTACTAGAAAGCCCATATGGGTCCCAGAAAGCAAGTCAATATTGGCCCCATGTGGGTCCTAAATGGTATTTTTGCCCATATCAGACCCATATGGGTCAAAGAATGGAAGCTCATGTGGGTCCACTGCAAATAAGCTAATATAGATCCAAGCAGGCCACCCCATGTGGGCATGATATGGGCTTTATCTGGGCTGATACACATCATGGGCCCAGTGTGGGATCCATATGCGTTATAAAGTAAGCCCACATGGGTCCCAACTAGAAAGCCTATATGGGTCATAGAAAGCAAGTCAATATGGTCACAATTTGCGCTATAGCTGGGCAAATATACCATATGGGCCCATGTAAATCCCAAATAATACACCACATGAGACCCAGTAAGCAAGCCCATACGGGTCCACTGCAAGCAATCACACACGAGCAAGATATCTGCTTTACCTTGGCTGATTAACTAGATGGGCCCTGTATGGGACCCATATGTTTTGTCTTACCACTACAAAACCCAGGTGGGACCCAGTCCAGCAAACCCATATGGCTCCCAAGAAGAAAGCCCATATGGGTCCCAGCAAGCAAGGTCCCATATGGTTAAAGTATAGGCTACATCTGGGCAAATATACAGTATAGGCCCAATGTGCGTCCCAAAAATGTTTTTGCCCATATCAGGTCCATATGGGACCAGAAAGCAAGTAAGCCCCTATGGTTTGCCCCTATCCAACCCAGGTAGGTCCCAGTCAAGCAAACCCTATGGCTCCAATGTGGGTATGTGATCAAAATGTTCAGTTTACATTTATTTTAAATTGAAGAATGCTAATGGATTATTATTAAAAGTTTGCAAGTAACTGTTCATTCAAATGATATAATAGAAAAGCCACACAAATAATACATTTTACGAATCAGGACAAACCCAATACTTATCCATAAATCATTTTATATATTTTTTTCCGTCTAACGATTATGTGAGCTTTAAGATAAAATGTCAGTCGTAATAGTTTTAATAAAGACTAATGGTACATTTATGTTCATTTATATGCATTAAATAAGTTTATGGTTGTATTGTATGACGGAATAAATAACTAGTAATGACCAGACAATTAAACTTGTTTTCCTACAAACAAACGTAGGCAGTTTTATACCGTCTTATTAATGAATTTGCATTACAAGTCCTTGATATGATATAAATATGAAATTACATTACATCGCATACTATATAATATATTATGTATTATCGCATACAACGAACATGGAAATAAGAAACATATAATCGACATGTGTTAATAATTAAATGCTCATTACTGCGTTATTATAAATTTCTTTAAATGAAAAAAAATCATTATGGATCAAAACAAACTGTTTAAACCTAACTTTATTAACATTTGATTTAACCACTTCAAAGACAAATAAGCTAATATGTAATGGTATACATTTCAGGAAGTTAATTAGATACAGAGATTTTTAAGTTATTAAACGAAAATGCAATTTTGTCATTTACAGTGAACGTTATGGGTTGTCCTTTAATTATGTAGACGGTTCGCCCTCAAAACGTCCAAGGGAAAAAAGTCCACGGTGGCAATATCTTGGGGGCGAAACGTCCTTGCACCGTTTTGAAAAACGAAAATTTAACCAGGAAACATGTTTGACGGTTGTTATATTAAAACACATAAGTAAGTTATACAAACTGTTCATACTATATCTTGTATTTATAAAGCAACTTAAATTTACGCTGTTACTTTTCCTAGAATTGTGAAAGAGTTTGGTTTTCTAAAGCTGATTTGAATTTGTCACACAATTTCGCGATATGAAACCTAAATTGATGCTATTGTGCAATTAAAATATTGTATTGCTATAATTTTTATATTATTATAGGCACACTATCGCATTGTTTGCTGCTTTGGCGGTACCAGGGTTGAATGAGAGCAACTAGGCAAATGAAGAACATATCTAATCAAGTCCCAAATACAATCATTGCCCTTGGTCGGAATGCACACTACTTTTCAGCAACTAGCCAATACTGGGCATTCTTTAAGATGAGTTAATTTTCTATATTATTTATAATAATTGGTATAACTGTAATGTATAAAGAAGTTCCAATGATAGGTGTATATGTTAAAACATATCCTCGCCTTATTTAAAATTGTGATGTATCTTTATTCGCTTGCACATCATAGACATTATATTGACAGACCTGGTCTCGCGAAAATATATAATATTTTGGCTTCTTTAATCAAAATAAATGTTAACATCATTGTATCATTGTTTCTGTCAACTTTTCTAAGCTATGGTTTAAACAGACATTGTTTGAGAATCACCGTACATCGAAGATATAATACTATTTTGCACATTAACTTTATTTCTTACCTAACTTATCAAATTAGGTATTGGTATGTGACTTCGTATTATGGCGGAATGCTAAACATTGTCATTCCCAACAGCCATTTAAATATGTATGTCTATATAGGAGTATTTTGCAAACTGATATGCTTGTATAGTTTATGCCCCAGGCATCTTAATGCGGGAGGCATATAGTGTTTGTCCTGTCTGTCCGTCCGTCCTTCTGTTTATCCATGACTAGGTCAAATAGATTTGACCGTTTTGTCTAGCACCAACACCACTTGCTACAACACTTGGATACTTGCTCAGTTGTTGCGTATGACCATTCCCTATCCACCCATATCACCCAACATCACTTTGATATTGACCTTGACATAATTTGCACATAGATTAATTCAAAAGTGCCATTTCTTGGTTAACTAGATTTTACTGTTTCGTCTAGAAGCAACACCGTTTACTACAACACTTGGATATTTACACAGTTGTTACTTATGACCGTTCCCAATCAACCTCTATCACTCAACCTCACTTTGACCTTGACCATGACCTAATTTGGACTAAGACATGGGCTATCCAGCACCAACAGGGCCATGTGTGTTTATCAAACACAGAATCTTGTTTTATAATTTAACATTGTGATTTTTAGTTAAAATAACAATTAAACATTTACCATTTACATTGTATAGTTTTACAAAAAAAAATTGTTTATCAAGTGTATTTAATTTACATGTAAAGCATCCACTGGATTTTTTGAGCTGAAATATGTAGTTTTTTCCTTCAGAAGCAGTCTGAAGAAATGTTTCCATTATAAGTCGATGATTGCTACATCTAATGGCGCTAGAAGGAAATAAATGGAGTTTGGAGTATTAAATTAATGACTATATTGTTATCACGTACCGATATAAATTAAGGGCATAGCTAAAATGTGTTAATAGTGCAGTTCATGAAAAAACAAAAACAGTGCAAGAACAACAGTACGGGCTTTCCAGAGATGAAAGAAAGTTCAGCCAAATCGTGATAATCTCAGATTGCATGTAGTGTTGTGCCAGAGTGTGTGAATTCGGGATTTAAAAGATACTCTTGCTGTGCTACTATTTTGACCTTATTTCGAATGATAATGCGTCCAGTAATTACTTCAATTAATTTATAAAAGAATTTGGCTGCAAAAGAGAACGGAAACAAATGACCTTGTAACAATACAACATGTATTGAGAAGCTTCCACGCCAGTAGATTTGCAAAATAATAGTGATCGTTCTGATTTGTATGGGGAAACATTTATGAGATATCTAAACAATTTCCATTTGCCAGTAAATTGCTTTCACTAACGGAAGATGAAATCAGTTCTCTGAATGAAGCCGAAAGTATATATATTTGAAGAAATTTGCATACTTTCTGTATTAGGGGATATGACATTGTTTGATTTTTTTTATTAGTCAGTGTAATTGACTTTACCGGAATAATTAATAACTTGTGTATTGTATAATAATTTCAAGTGTAATGGGAGACATGAAACTATTATACTTTATTTTAATTGTTTCATTTAAATGCATTGCAGTTATCAGTTGTTCTTTGTGGATAAATAAATACAAAATGAACATGTGGGTCCTAAATGGTTAAAAAAGTTAGGTAGGGATTGAGTTAATTAATTTATTTTCTTAAAGACACATTTCAGTTAAAAAACATTGGAAACAAACTAATATGTGACGAATACGGCTTTCTTGGAAAACAGTTGTCGCTAAAAACTTTTCTTTTGGCATAACGTTTTTAAACGCTAGTGTAATACTGAAAAGAATTGACATATTTGATGTTGTATTTCTTCAAGATGATAATGTGTTGACTGTTTATTTCGTTCAAGATAATATTATTCAAATCATATATAATTATTTACATATGCGCAATAAAGCATTTTGGTTATAATTGTACATTGAATATGTTTTGAAAATTGTAAGATTCATTTTTGCTGTACGTAAATGTAAAAATTTACATTCATGATTCAATACATGAATTCAAATGTTTGCCTAATAAGCCCAAGAGATTCTACTGTGCCAAAATAAATTTATTTTATATTTCGGTGTTCAGCTTGACTTTTTCTCATTATAACAGCAATGGGTACTGACTTTTAGCTGTTATTATTGTGTTGTTGTTTTTAATTAAAGTGACCTGTTCACAGATTGACGAATTGACAATTTTTCAACTTTTTGTTTCCGATTCCAAAAATTAAAGAACGGTGTATACAAGGTAGCGAAAAAACACTACGGACCTAGAGATATAAAGTAAAAACCGTTTCATTCATGAGTAATCGTCAGTTGAAATTGATAAAATTATAAAGCGTTTGTAACGCTAAACCGTAAAACGATGGAATAATTTGGAGTGTTTCTATTGTTTTCGTTTAAACTGTTGACATTGCGTGGTACTCTTACATAAAGTAAATAATTCAGGGTGAAATACAGAAGTCTGAACGGCCGAGTGGTTAAGACGATAGCCTTTTAATACGAATGTCCCTTTTTTGAACCCCGGTGGGACCTTTTTTTTCTAAATAGCAAGTACTTTCTGTAATGTTTTCAAACCTGATTGAGTTATGTTTATAACCATACTTAAAAGTAATGTCCACTTGCTGTTAATATTTACAGGGCAATGCTTTTTTTGTAGATAACTTACTATGCACGCTTTCATGTTGATTTTAACATTAGATACATTAACGCATAATTATTTGTTTTAAGTAGTTTGCCATTACTTAAGTTTTGTATTAAACTCTTTCTTTATTTTAATACGCACCCTTTATAATCACTAATGAGGACATGGACATAATAATTACAAGTATATTATGCAAGGTACATTAAACATACATGTAGATGTGATGCATTTGTGTTCTTGTACTCTTATTAAAATATTATGTTTTGTCAAGTATACGGATTAGGATAACTAGCTTGTTTACAAACATGATGTTATTCGTTTTATCATGAATACATTAATAAATAACATGAACTTAAAGCTTCGATAATATGGTCCAAATTATACTCCAAATAATATGTCATTTGTTAAGTGTTGGTTGTTGTAAAGCTGCATCTGACAGACACAAAATGGTCAAGAAGAATACAATGTTAGCAGGACTACATGTGGCCATTAGTTAACGGCCTGTATTTATATTGTCCTGTATATGAAGTTTGACAACCATAGAATGTTACAAACAGCTTCGCAACAACTAACTCTGCATACATGACAAATTATGAAAAAAATCATGTTTGGACTTTTTCAGTAAAGCTTTTACTGAGGTTTTCCCTTCAGGACCAATCTGTGTTGCAACCAATATGGGACCCATGCAAATCCCGGTTGCAATTTCTGCGACGGGGCCCATATGGGTCTCCCATCAAGATCCCATTTGTGTTTGCCCATAATGGTCCCATGTTGAGACCACATGGGTCCCATGGTAGACCCATTTTGTAACCCATATTGGACCCACGAAAATCCCGGTTGCGATTTCTTGGATGGGGCCCATGTGGATCACCCATCAAGGTCCCATCCGTGTTTGCCCATAATGGTCACATGTTGAGACCACATGGGTCCCATGGTAGACACATATTGTTACCCAAATGAGACCCACGTAAATACCGGTTGCACTTTCCGGGGTGGGGCCCATGTGGGTATCCCATAAAGGTCCCGTCTGTGTTAGCCCATTATGGTCCAATACTGAGACCCGGTTGCACTTTTTGGGGGGAGGCCCTTATCGGTAGCCCACATTGGGCCCATTTATAAACCCACGAGGGACCCATATGGGTCCTATCTGGGCTTGCTTCAGGTAGAAGTAGTTAGAAGTACAAACTGAAAACACAATTTTGGTTGTTATGGCAGGATAGCTTTTTTATACCAAGACCTGAGCTGCGTTTTGCTTGACCTTTTCAACATTTTCCGTTATTGTCGCCATGTCCCATGTACTTTTAGCACTACTGGTGAATACTCGCCACTTCAGAATCCACTGCCTCGTAAAGTCACACTTAAAACGACATTGAGGACGAATGACATTGAGTTGAAAGGTAAATTGCATCCAGTCACCTTCAAATAGCATGCTAATGTTTTTTTCATACAATGTAACATGGTTATGCTAGTGTTTGTTAACACAGTGAGTTGCAACACTGTGTCCTGCAAATTAAACGTTCATATTTTGTTTTAATTTGACGAGCAGGTATATAAAGTTTTTTCTAGTGTGTGGCGTTCATCGTCTACGAGTATATACAGTTGTTATGTCATTATTGAAATTGTATCGCTTAACAAACACATGTTTAAATGCGTTAAATACCTGTTACATTCAGGTGCGTTGCATTGTTTAAAAGCACCATATTCAACACGAAATGCTGCCTTAACGCTTTATACTTTTCAGAAGAGGCAGCCTATCAGAATGCAAGCAAAGACTTGACCTCCAGACGAAACTAATGAGGCATCGTAGCAATGTTATAGCTCGCCAACATTAACCTGATAGTCATGAGCATAAGCATAACTTACGCGCTCGAATTGTTTCCTATATTTATACTCGGCTTAGTTCATGCACGTTTTTTACAAGTTTATTTTTACCATAACAGTATTTTTCTATGGGATAGTTATCATCGATGTATCTCGAGTTTAGTGCAAAAACTAATATATGCATCGTAACGGGTTTTTAATACATTGATGCATAAAGGTGTCAGGTTAATGTTTGCGAGCTATACACTGGCATTTTGTTCTTTTCTTTTAACAATTTCGTTTCAAAGTTACTGTTCACAATGATAGGATATTTTTACAAAAACGTATGCAGACTATGTATATTTACATTAGTTATCTTCATACTTGCTATATCATTCCATCTATGTTGAACAAAAATATACGTATATATAGTAGTTTATAATTTCCATATGCATTTAATAACTTGTATGTATTACACGGTGATATATTTTATAAATACATGTTGTACTTAATACAATGTATCGCATATTTGACTTGTTAACCTGTACAAACATATACTTAGCTGTATTAACCTGTCTCATTTCTGTCAATAAAATATACATAATATATGGCCGTGATTAAAACCAACGTGAAATGCTGTCGTCATTTAAAACAACATCTAACTCGCTTCGATATTTAAGTAAATGTCTCTTTGTAAGCGTAAAGATCGTGTGTTAAGCGCGTATGACATGTATACAGTGTGCATGTACATCTACAAGGAATTCTTCCTCGTTAAATACATAAGATCGTGAGCCAAGTTATAAATGTGCATCATTGAAGTTAAGTGCTCATAATGCTACACTTGAAATAGTGTTTATTAACTATACCGAATCAATATGTAGGGCAATTGAAACAGCATGTGCACACTTGATTTTTTATTCAACTATTCACATTTTAGTTATTTTGAGAGCCATATCTTCCATAACGATAACCTTGCCCACATAGATTTTGTATTAACCTTCAACATTATTAAATAATACGGCACACATGAGTAATTCGATGCAAACAGAGTTGAACAGTAAAACTGTTAATGATGTTTTTATTGCACGTTATGCATACCGATTGATTTAACTCTATTGAAATATGTCGCTGTAAACGAGTCTTGTTAAATACTTCATGTCGCATTTACACCTGTAAATGTAAAGGTCACTTGAAACCAAATTAATTCACACACGAGTTAGATAATTCAGCTCAATAAACAGTCATAATAAATACAAAAAGACACAAACAACTCTTTTTATTAATAATGCTTTTGTACGATCTAAATAAAGCAGGAAGAAACATTAATTAAAATAAAATGGATTGATATAAAAAAAAATCCCTTTAATTCTTATTATCTAAGTACAAGCTGAACGATGGTTAATACCTCTATTTGTTAAGTTAGAACTATCACCTTAATAGTTCTCTTCCCTTGCCCAATAATTTCCTTACGTCGTTTGACAACTTATTGGTTAAATAACAAAACTGCGAGAGTATTGCATGGTATCGATACGACAAATACTGTTTTCTGATTTTGTCTGTGCATTAATATGTAGTCTCCAAAACATATAGTATGTATTTTAAGATACATGCTTAATAGTATTATTGGATCTTTATACTGTTGGGACATCCTAACATAAACACAAGCAAGCGTCAATGTGGACACAATATATGTGAAACAACAGACACAAGTAAAGTAACACTATTTTATTTATATGATAAGTAGTGAAATATATAAACATTATCTTTGAGATAAATCCTTGTATCAGTCACTCTGCTGGAATCCTTTTTTAATTTAAAAAATACTTCATAGCATACAATAAAACGAAAATTGGTTTGTTTTCGGTGTGATAACGATTAATATAATCACTGTAAAGGGAGACAATTTACATATTTTTATTCGCTCAAGCGCTAATGAAAATAAAATTGTTTCCATTTCCCGTGATGATATAACGAGTCATCACACCGAAAACAAACATATATCTTCTTTGTATTAATACAGTACAATCCGAGAGTTTTTGACACTTTCCTCCATAACGCGAAGCAAATACGTTGTCAAATCCTTGTTGATCCCGAGAAATTATGCCGAGTTCCTCGGAATTCCGATTGAATCAGGCGTTCTGTCAATTTATTGCTTTTGCGGAGTTCCTCCTCGGCAGATTAAAAACTACGTGTACATGTACATGTATTATTAGTTACACTGTTAGTAACTGATGGTGTATGGGTATGGTAAGTGACTACATACCATACGGGAGCGCAACGAATATATCTCATCGACTACCTTACGTTGTTTTCTCTTAATAATTATTATGTAGGTACGCCCATGTTAGTTTTTTTAGTAATAAATAATTATTGATAAAAGCAGCTTTAATTAGATCATATTTAAATTTTTTATTGGTCGTTCATGTTTCAGATCAGTAAAGCTAGTGAAAATATTACAATATTCAATTGTTATTTTATTCAACAGTGTCGATTTAACAAACTGTGACTGTAAGCAATGTTTCTATCAAAAAACAGACAATAAAAGTAGAACTACGTCATTTAAGTTACGTCATCTTTAGTAAACAAATGGATTGTCAAGCAGTACAGTTAACTATAGACATTGGATATTTAAGACATTTTAACTAGACTTATCGTGGAAAATCAATGAAATGATGCGCATGCACAGTGGACATTATATGTCATGTGCAAATGGATTTATTAAATTTAATTTATTATAATATGACAATAACAAAACAGTATTTTGTTTTTGTCTGACACACTTTCTAGGTTTATAAACGCCTTAAAACAGCAAAAACACCGAGGTAAGATGACTTTATTTTTATAGTAGGTGCACTTTAGACAGTTGTTTCACAATATTAAGATGCATTTGTTTGTATTTAAACATAAAAATATGCCATGCCACGTCAAGTTCATATGACATTACTAAACAAAACAACATATTATCCAGCATTCGCCATTTTGTTTAACTTTCTATGGATTTTTAAAATTTAGCCGTGGTGTATGGAAAACACCCCATGGTCATGTGGCCGCTTTTAGCCAATCGGATTACGTCATTTATGTAGGAGGTGAGATGTACAAGCAATCGAATTACGTCATTTCAGTTTCACAGAGTTTCAACTCAGCGGACCACCGTGTTTGTCATTTTTCACGTTTGAGCGAACGCCCCAATGGACATTCGCAGCTGATTAGAAATATATAACAGAGGCCAACAATTGTTACAGTAATGTAACAATTACGAAAATGAACAAAATGCAATCAATTTAGCATCTCTCTATAGAATAATAAAACAACTAATAGTGGACTTAATGTCTATTTTTGGAAAGCTCTTCTACACATAAACTTCCACTATTCGGCGTATGATATTGTAGATGCGATCTTCGTTCTGCGCCGCGTTGTAATTTCGAGCCATTTATTAACATGCTAGATACGTATCCAATAGTTAACACTAACGATTTATTAAATACTATTCAAACAGGGCATGCGGCTAGTTTTCTATAGATAAAGAAGGAAATCGACCGTAGGTTATTCTGCAAAAAATCGTGGGCGGAGCCTTATATTTTGAAAATAGTTTCGGTAATTCAAAGAAATTGTTCCGCAAAATGCACGTGTTTAAAAGCGCAATATCAAAATTTTGACAAAGAACTAATTTCTGCATTATGTAGCGTGATGAAACAGTATTTGTACTACTTTTTTATATTTAAGTTTACGAAAAATGTTTACGTTTTATTAATATGCTTTTACTTTGCGTTGTTGGCATACAATTTTCACTGTATTTATCAATAAGTATGACGTCACATTGATTCTTGACTCAATGTTTATCAATGAAGCTAACGTCATTTTGAATTGTTATAATTTTTTGACGTCACTGAAACGCACGTGTTAATGAACTTGGTTGAAAATGGGCGGAGTATAGATAAATATAGTTCTCCTTCATAACCTTGAAAAATAAAGACAAATTATATATAGGATCGTATTAGAAGCGAAATAATTGACGGGTACGCGTTGGTTATTGCGGTAATAACCAACGGTTTGTCGTTCCGATGCTTGTTATCAAACCACTCAGGCTATCGCCCTCGTGGTTAAATACCTACACATCGGAACTCCAATCGTTGGTTATTATCGAAATAACCAACGCTTACCCGTCAATTATTTCTTAATTTTTTTTTTTTTTGTAGTTTTATTTATCTTCATTGATTACCTGAAACTAAGTCACTGCTGACACAATAAAAAGAAACAATTTATGACCACATGGGAGGATTGAACCCGGGTCCTCGGAGTGAGAAGCAAACACTCTAACCGTGGCACCAATTGAAAAGTCGCTTGTTTTGAACATATCTTTGCGCGACTTGTTCTTTCGAACAGAATTATGGTGCGCAAACAACGGAACTCGGGAAGTATATTAGCTTTATGGATCACATGTTAATTTCACAACAACAACGTAAGATTTATAAATACAGAAATGTATTTGTAAAGCCCCTCTAGTCGTTTTTTTTTTTTAATATTACTGAAACAATGAGTTGGAATGATTGAACCAATGTGTTTTGAAACTGTGTCACTGTGCCAACGATGTTACTTGATTCAGTTTTATCTTCATTTTTATCATTTATCTTATATGTAGCAGCTTAAATATTAAGAATAATTTCGTGAATACGGACCCGGGCAGAGCTGCTGGAAAACATCCCGAGTGACAAGACCTCACACAGGACAAGGATCTCAGACACCAGCTTGTCAAATTACAGAAAAGCTTTGTGTAAAAGGTAATTACCTCATGTGACCCTTAAATGGTTTGCAGTGTTGAAAGTAAATTGTTTCGTTGCAGAAAAAATGTGTTCTGAATATATGTTAATCATACCGTTTAAGAAACAAATCAAAACAGATCAAATGACAGTACGCTGCGAGAGGTTTATACAAAACAACATTTTCCGACAATGGCATTTGTTGGAAACCTACTGTCGCACTTGATAATGTTTGCTACTGATACCAAAATTAAAGTCAACATATTACCTTTTAGCAAACACTATACATGTGAATCAAAATGAGTTCAATTACAGGTACAGTGTCTGAAAGTTGCTCTTAACTGTGCAAATGTCGTTTGTTAAAGAACTGCAATTCGTGCTCAAAGAAATATTTATTTGCTGGTATTGTATTTGTTCAGGATAGAAAAAGAACACTTGCAGACGAAATACCAACATATATAATAAACATAAAAACATGTATCCGACCTTAGCTGCACTTTTGATGTGTTGGTATCTTTAATCGCATATTGACTCCGTAACAACATGCATACATTTGAGTCATTAAATGTATTTTGTTTACCCAACATTCGTGTTGCCAGATCGCATTTACTACTTCCTTTAAAACATACTGAAAATTATTTATATCTGTATGATGTTCTTAAAGTATGATAATTAATTGAATAATGCTAGTTCTAATTATCACCACTGCACGTTTTGGACGACTTTTATCATGTTTAAATAAACTTAATGATGAGGATGGTGTTGTTTTTAAAGAAGAACATTTTTAATGGTGTTGTTGGTTTTAAGGAAGGTGATTTTTATGGTGTTGTTGTTTACGTTGACGTTGACGATGTTTATGATGCACAACACATATACCATTACATCACAGCATTACACCCTTTAATATCGAGTACTCAAATAACAAACATACTTCCAAGTTAAAATGTTAATAGAGAATCTTCCAGGCCATGTATGTTTATTGAATTATATTTTTCATTCACAGATGTAGGCATCTGTTCTCTGGAAAATGCTTTCTATACAATTCGGATTCGCTCTGAAATTTTTAACATGTATGCTTATGTTCCCTGTTAATTTAATTAATGACAATATAATACGTAAACAATGTCTCGAAGGTATATAATGACACTACATGTATATATATATATACCACACTGACTTTCAATTATACACGAATATATGTCCATGGACGATATTTTGTGGTACAGTTGGCACCCTTAGGACGCATTTTGGGACGCATTTTGTTCATGAATTTTGATCTTGACATTTACCATTTCAGATTCTCATACAGTTAAAATTCAAAATATACTCCATACACAGCTAGTATAAGTCTTTTTACGGATACATGCATACATACTATGGCCAAAAATACAATCGACCCATTTTTCTTAGTTGAGCTATCGATGTACATCCATTGTATAATATTTCAATTTGATAAGGTTTTCTATGTTCGCATTACGCAAATACATACGCCCTATACAATCATGTTTAACACTTTGTTGAATGGAGATAAACATCGGAATGTTCACATAAGTAAATCAAAACGGCTGGTTCAGACATGTTCACAATGCGGAACAATTTTTTAGAGGGACTGATAACTCAATACATTGCTTGTAAGTAGGCTCAAACAAGTGAAGTCACGATTGATTGTACAACTATGCATTTTAACACGTTTGACACTTGCTTCATGTTAAGATCATCTAAAGTTATTCCCATTCAATTGTTTGATTATTCGAAAATACGAAAGGCTTATAGTGTGAAACGTGAAACGCGGTCGTTATTTAAACCATCCTCTGCAAACGCATTTTAATGTTTAAGTAAATGTGTATTTCAGCGATTCGATCTAGTTAAGCGCGTTTGACATGTCTACAGTATACGTGTATATCTACAAGGAAGTCTTCATGTTTTAAAACTTATCGTGAGCCAAGTTATAAATTTACATCCTTGATATTAAGTGTTCATAACGCTACGCTCGAAGTAATGTTGATAAAATATACAGATCATTATGTCGTTAAACAGCATATGCACACTTGAATTAATATCCTTCATTTAAAGTTATTGTAAGAGGCCTATCTTCCATTATGTATACCTCACCCACATGGATTTTACATTAACCTTCAACATCATTTTACAATTACTGTTTACATTAATAATTACATTGTTAATATTGTTAAATAAAATGATTGTAAATAATTTACTCATGCTTACATATCGTATATAATAAATACCAATTGTTTTAACTTTATTAAAAAATATCGCTGTACAAGTATATCATTAAATATTCAATTAATTTATCATTAATATGTATATCTCGAAAGGAAATGTAATTCGAATCACAAATTGTTCTCCGAATATGTCCATTAAATGATGGTCGATATAATTCCATAAAGTATTTACAATGCATCGACATTAAGATAAAACATAGTATGAAGAAGAATGTTTTAAGTAAAGTAAAACACTTTTTTTCTTTTCATACGTTACCTTTATTTTTGTCATAAAAGTTATACAAATATACATACATACATATAAACATATACAAATGGTACATGGATATAACAATGGATAAATCTGTTTCATTATAACATATTCATAATGGTATACGGATATTAAACATAAAGTAATTCCTAAAACAGTTTCGTTAGTTTCGTTTTAACTGTTAGACGGTCTATACAAGTTATAATATAATGAGGAAAAACACAATACATCGAGCCCACATGTTTAAGAATCAGCAAATGTAAAATGTACATACATGAATATCCTGTTGAATACATGCATTACACATTTATTTGGCTTTTGTTATTATGTCTATAAATGTAACTACATGTTTGCTTCACAAATTTTCCTTAAGAGTGACCACCTTATAACTTCTGTTCTTGAAAGTTTACACGAGTAATATACTGTATATGATAAGTATAGGCTTCTGATAAGACCATTGAAATTTGGTGTTATATTATTTCTTCTTTATGTAAATATGAATATTTTGACTTCCAAACATAGAACATTACGATCTCGACTTTCATTTCTGGTGCTACCTAATGTACAAGTTTTGCTTTCTATTTCCGTCGTACAATTTATATTTCTGTTATGCATAAGAGTCTCTTTTTTTTTAAATATACACTTCACTTTTTCGCAATTCCAGAACATATGCATAATTGTTTCTTCGCTTTGGTGGCAAAAAGAGCACAAGTTATTGTTTACCAATTTCATTTTGTATTACACAGAGAATTTGTACCTAGCATATTGTAAATAATTTTATATTGGAACCATTGTATGTAACTATCTCTTGATTGTTTAAATGTAGCTTTAAAATACATTTCCATTCCTCGCAATTGAGAGTAAACATTTCCAATTTTGTTTTACATATTGGTTCTATATCTTTTTGTCTAAAGCAATTATAAATCGACCTATCTTTTCTTTCATGGCAAATGAAATATTTTGCATAGCATGACAGAGGTGGACCATATATTAAAATGTCATTTATGCTAAATTGTATATTGAAGTTCTTAATATACGTGTTTACATATTTAATAAGCTATTCCTAATGGATAAAGTTCATAGCTTTTCCTGCAATAGTTTCTCTCTGCAAAATGTGTTAGAGACGACAACTATATCTCGCACAAATCTTATTCCTCCCTCATACAATGCTTTAAAGAAAAAGGGTTCATTACCAATTTTGTAATTGGAGTTATAAAACAAAGGCATGTTAAGTATATCGTCAACGTGAAAAATGTTCAACACATCAAGCAATTACTCATAGCATGTAAATACTTCAAACCAAAAATCATTTTAATGTTTTGCTTTATAATTTTAATATATAGCTGTCATAAAAATTTACATAGGTCAAACATAGATGTTATAAGTACAGCCCATTTACTATCGCAGCATACTTGTCTTATCCAAGAAAGCTTGAGTTTTTAACAGTAAGCGTAGATATCAATAATTTGTAGCCCACCATTCACGTAATTTTGAATAAGGGTAGAACTTTTAATTTTATAAGGTGCATCTTCTCAAACAAAGTCAAACAATAATTTGTTCAAGTTTTCAAGTATATCTCTCTTCGGTGTGAAACATCAACTGTAATTAATGAAAGATATACATAATATATATACTTTCAACAACAACATTCGTTCAGAAACATGGCAATTATTTCCTATTACAATTCCCCTAATGTTACATGATACATGTTCCCTTGATTAATCTGCATATAAACTAGATACATTTCTAATGTGAAGGAGTATACACTTTACTGAGTAACGTGTATACTCCTTCACATTAGAAATATATCTAGTTTATATAAATTACTTCATATTTATCGTTGAACACCTTATATTTAATATACATATTAAGGTTATACTCCCTGTTATGTCTATGTTTGCACAGTGTACCAGTTTGAATCAGCTTATTTAACAATTTGAACAAAGCAATGCAAAAAGAAACTCAATGTTTATGACTTATTTACATTCACGCTTTCCACTAAGGGGAGTAACTACGCTATAAAGTAGGCTATACATAATTAATTCGCTAAGGGGAAAAAGCATTAAAGGTAGTATATCTATGGGAATTGAGTGTTGAGCTTGTCTTTCTTACAAAACAAATATGTTGTACTAAGAGTTCTGACTAAATTTGTAAAAGCCCTACAATATAATCACGTAGCAAATGTTTGGGAGAAAAATCACTTTTCTTACAAAAAAATATGTTGTACTAAGTGTTGTGACTAAATTTGTGAAAACCGTACAATATAATCACGTAGCAAATGTTTGGGAAAAATGCCCTTTAAAAACAATAATACAAAGACAGTGCTGTAAGCTAGAATCTTGTTAAAAAGTCGTATGACATCGTAAGTCAGTTTTTCGTTTTATTTCCGAACGACACCGTTCGTGTGTATTTTTCAGCCTGTCTTGATATTGTCATTTCCTTTATATCGTACAAAAAGTTCCCCTTCATATGACCAGGCTTTGTCGACCAGATCCGGTTCTTTGATCCTCAGCGACGCAAGAACATCGGAATTTATTCTTGTCAGGTCTTCGTTGATATATATTCCGGAGCCTTTGAACAGCTTTGCCAGTTTCATGATATCGATTTTTGTCTGTCGACGTACACAATTTACAATAACTGGCCTGTGTTTGCTATTGGGTGCAAATTTGCCGCGGCGATGGGCAAGGTCAATGTCTGTTGGGGAGAGCGACATTACAAGCTATTGTGTAAGCATTTCGGATATTTCTTCCGCAACAGTCGCCAACGTCTGGGTTTCTGAATCACTTTGCAGGCCGAAAATACGCACACTATTTCTGCGCCGACATTGTTCAAATCATTTTGCGTTCAGCATGTTTTTGTTCTGATTCATTGGTTTTCTATTTGAAAGCGTCAATCTCGTTATTCTTATCCCTGACAAGATCTCTCAATGTTTCGAATTCTTTGCTTTGGTCGAACAGGGTTCCCTCAATAATTTCTAGGCGCTTGACCACAGATCAAAGAAATCGTTCCTTTATTTCGCTTCTTGTTTCTTTTATTAGGGTTTTAAGTATAGGTGTGTCATCTTTCGTAAGGACGTATGATAGTTTGGAGCTGATGTCCTCTAAATGTTTTTCTATTCTATAGAAAAAGCGTCAGCGTGACCACTTGATGTACACTTTCGTTTACTTGTAATAAAATCAGTCATGCACTTTTATTTTGAACTTTCTTGATCTGTCTTTTCTTTTCTTTTGCTGCTTGTTTTCTTTTGGAGATTTGTATTTGGTGTTTCAAAGACTGATGTGTCTATACAACTAGTTTCGGCAGTATTACCTTCGCTGGCCGATGATGAATGTGGCCTTTAATTCATACTTGTATGCACAATAACAAACTAGTGTTCAATTCGTGTAGTGTAACCACTGCATATTGTCAATAAGGCACAATAATATCACCAAATACGCGTCTAGCTCAAGCGTGACGAGTTCATCGGATATAGTGGCTGACATGTTAATCCTCTGCATAACTGTTTATGCAAATGACACTAGTGCCCCACCCCGCTTTTCAAATCAAAGCGAAAAGTATATTCTCCGACAATGACAACTAGTTTATATTTTCATGAATGAAACAACATACTCTTTTCGAAGGTCTTATCATATATCCATTATATATCCATCTCATAAGTCACTTTATCCTTAGATAATTTAATTTAAAAACATTTACATTGCCAAAAGTATGTTTTCCCTCGAACCGGAAGCGTAAAAAACGTGTACGAGGAAATATATATTAAATTACACGTAAATGACAATAATTAATTTCCAATTATACTTCCAATTTCATTTCTGAGATTGTAATGGAGTTTGTTGAAACAAACCGAATAATGAGCGATAACTCTGTTTGGAAATGAAGAAAATTCACCGTACTAGTTCTTTTCCGTTTGCCCAATATTTTCCTATCGTCGAGTGAAAATTATCTTGGTACGATAAGACAACGATAACTCTGCATTAAAATGAAGTCTCAAACACTTGCATTTTACGGAATTGTATCATGCAACAATATGTACCATTCGTAATGCACAAGACACGGGCGATGTATATTAAAACCCACCGTTATGTGATTAAACAAGTGATGCCAAAATCGCTTCAAGTATAATCCGTATGCATATTCCGAATCCTATATGCGGGTAAGTAAATTAAGATCAGCATATATGCATGTGACACCATTAATCCAACATAACTGCTTATGATACCCATTTAAAACTGGGCTTTTAAAGTTATATGGACAAAGTATTTAACATTTATCAATTAAGCTATTCTATACTTTTGGCAAAAGAGAAACAATAGGAACTACGAATTGCTGTATATTTGATAATGGCTTTTCTGTAAGTAAAATGTGACAAATGTGTCAACAATTAACGAATCTTAACATGTGTTATCCTCGTCAAAGACATTCGGTAATTCTATAGGATAAACGGCTATATTTGTTATGACTACGTTGAAGTTATCAAGCAACTGCACAGTCGTATGTTGTGCCCTTTTTCACGAAGCGCGTGATTCTCAAAACTATTGTATAATTGAAACTATGGTGTAATGCTCGTGTGCATAATACAACTTGCACAAGTAATACGGCAAAACCACCCATGGTGGTTGGGTGGTGGTAGGGTTATATTTAACATATGTTCGACCCTTAGAACGAAACTAATATGTTAACTTATAAGAATTAAAATAAATTATATAGAAAAAAGGGAATGGTAAATAACACTCGCGAATTAGTCTTACTATAACACGTTGTTGGCGTTAAATCGTTGCCACTCCCCACATCGCGTAACCGCGCCCATTTTTAAAACGTTCGCAAAACAGCACATATGAATACTTACGCCATTATGTTTTTACAAAAAAGATAACAGCATTTATGATATGACTAACAAATGTATTGGCGTTTTTTAAATTTAACTACGGACAAGTATGGTATGTTTGACTATATGCCATTTTATAGAAATATTCGGATACTCAATCTGTAACCAAAATCTGACCTCATATTCGGATATCCCTCGACATTATCAAACTAAAAACGAAATACAATCACAATTTTATCACATCTTGTTTTTAAATATTGCTGTTGTTGATACAGTTTTTTCATTGATCATGCACATTTGAGATAGATTAGACATATATAAATTGGTCTAAAAGTTTTTTTAAGATGTAAAAGGCATGATACTCATCAAATGCAGTCAATTAAGCACAACTTAATGGTATAATAGCAATTAAAATAATAATGGACTTTATGTCTCTTTTTTGGAAAGCCATTCTCAAAAAAATGTCTAATACTATTCAGCGTGTAATACTGTTCAGTATTGAACAAACATTTGTGTTCATTTGTGTAGTCTACATTTTCCGAGAAGAACTCGTCCACAGTCGTTTTGAAAACTTCATATATACCCATGTTACGAATAAATTAAATGCCGCCACCGGTTTAAGTTATATATTGTGTTTTATACATCGATAAATTTGTATAACGAGTTCTTCTCGGAAAATTTGGGAACAGAACCGTGCATGAAAACCATTGTCGTCGACAAGCAGCAACGGCAACGTTTTTGTTTGATAAGAATTCTACGAGGCAATTACATGTTAATCGAAGCAGTTCAGCACTGATGAAGTAGACTACACAAATGAACACAAATCGTTATCATTGGTGATGGTGTTGTAGCCATGCAATACTACATTGATACGGTATACACCTCAACAGGAAGGGAACCAATATCCTAGTACGTAGCATGAATGTCTACGTGCCTATCATTAAACCCCGACTGCCGAGAACCAGGTCTGGAAAATCAGCGGATCCCGTTTCATCGCTGGAGCAGAGCACCGCAAGTGGACGGCATATATTCAAAGGCCGTTATGCAGCGTGTCAGTTAACCAAAAGTGACTATTACCAAGGGGATGACAGGTGCGACCCGGCATTGAGCGTAATCACTCTGCCAAAGGCCCCGGGTACAATAACTGGACTGGATGGAGCTAACCTTGTGGCAACGGTTCGTTGGTATACAGAGTCTTCTTTGAAAATGTCAACGTGAAAAATCACTCAACAGAAAACTGCAGGAGAGCTTATTAGGGTAAGATGACAGTCACGCACATGCGTTTTGAATGGTGATAGACTTACAATATTTAATTTAATGTGTTTAAACTGTACTTGCTTTAATTGTATTTGTGAAAATGTTGTACTATAATTATTATTAGGATAGCAGCTTTACAAATGCACATACGCAAGACGTTCATTTTAATTAAATTAAATTAATTTAATTAACGTAATTTAATACCAAATATAAAACAAATACATTTAATTAGTAATTGTCCTTTTATCGGTAAAGGTCTCCATGTAGTTAACTTAAATGGTCAACATGTTTTTAAAAAGATGACGAAATTAAATGCTATATATTATCTAAAGCAAATTCAATATATTTTGTCTGAAAATACGTCTGATAAATGTATAAGGATACGTTTTTGAACGCAAGGATAGGAAAGGAACAAACGGTGGCGGTATTTTATTATACATAAGAGATAGTTTCTCATATAAACAAAAACATGATATCAACAGTAAAATACAGTTGACAAAACACTGTTGGAGTACCATATTGTAGGAGACATAAATGGTAATTATTTACCTGAATATCGGTCATTTAAGACTTCAGCAAGGCAAGACTGCATAACAAAATAAGAGCTTAGCTCAGCTCATTGATAGTCCAACTACAGTAACAGCATTACAGGAATTGATAACTTAAGATAATCTGCTATACAACATATTGCTCATATTCGTTACAAGACTCAGGGCAAAAAGCATTCCTTTGCATTTACCAGCATATAAGTATGGAATGTTTACCCGAAAATATACCTAAATCGAATACTGAAATGTTGCTTAAAAGCTTTTCTAAAAGTTTCTGCCTGATTATCAGTTGAACGCTATTTCATAAATGGAATCTTGGCTTGAATTTAATTGTATCATATACATTACACGTATGTATTGTTGTGTGACTGCTTCTTATTTAATTGTGTTGTATCAGTCTATTAATATTTTGTTAAATGCTATGCAATAAACGGGCAATGTACACTGAACAACTTGTCTAATTGGTCGCTAGATAAAATATTAAATACAACACGTTATTATCAATGAAAAATTCATTGCCAATCGTTAACAGTAATGTGAATCGAAAAATATCACAAGCTACGCGAGTTCCTCTGCTGTATCTTGATTGACCCTTGAATTCCAAAGTCACACATTACCACCGTCAGCTGCAATTACAGCCTGGCATCGAGCTCGCATAGAACGATGTACCGTAGGATCGAGCGTTGGGTGATGTTGTTCCACTCCTGCATATCAAGACGCTGGACAGATCCCAACATAGCTTTGTCCAGCATGGATCGATTGCCAAGTAACTTGCCAGAAGTGATAAACATGATGTGACGGATTGTCGCGCGCAAGAACCAGGTCTCTAGGTACAAGGTCAAGGTCAAGGTCACAATTCACGGGCAAATGTCAAATGCAAGAAATCAATCCTTACCACATTGTTCGGAGTATAACTTTGTCCAGCGTTGATGGATTTTCAAATAACTTGGCATTAATGATACTCATGATGAGCCGCAGTATCGCGCGCAAGAGCTAGGTCCCTAGGTCAAAGATAAGGTCACAATTCAAGGTCAAATATAAGAAACCAATCCTTACCACTTTAGTCCGGAGCATATCTTTGTCAAGCATTTATGGATTTTTAAATAACTTGGCAGAAGGATTAGCATGGTAAGTCGGAGTGTCGCGTGAATTAACCAGGTCCGTAGGTCCAAGGTCAAGGTCACAATTCAAGGTCATATGTCAATATAAGATATCAGTCCTTACCAATTTGTCCGGAGCATATATATCTTTATCCAGCATGGATTAATATTTTCACTGTAGTCGTTGAATCTTAACCAGAAAAGTTCTCCTTTGACGGACTTTCTTTGTAACAATGATAATAATAATAATTATTATTATTATTATAATTATTTTGTACTGTTTTCTAACCTCGGATCACCAACAAAATCTGATCATTTGTTTATGTCCCATTTCAATGTCTCAAAAACAATAACACGTAAATCCATTTATTAAGTTGCTTACTAACTAACAACAATAATACAATGCCCTCAAAGACTCAACGTCCTTCGGGTTAATGTTTTGATTTGACACTCGAGTGATATGATTTCGATCACAATTTTACATAAATTCATTATAACTTTCATCAACCAAACTACATTTAAACGACCATTGTTAACAACTTATCTCTTAAGTAGTCAAACATAATTGTGTTTGGGTGACCATTGAATACGGTTACTATGTACTATTTGAATAAGTTGTCAGCGTTTTGTTTTCAAATTACAGATGCGGTAATTTAAGTTACCATATAATGCAATGCGATACATATATGTTAGATTGAAAACATTTATTTTCAACAATTCATGTACTCTTTAGTAATGTTTATTTGATTTTTATTTATTCTGTGCACACCAACGATAACATTGCATTTGTTTGCGTGCATACGTTTGAACATGTACACTCACGTGATTTGATTTAAAATGCAAAGTATGATTTTTTTTAAACCCGACGTTCTCGAATGATGTCAATCACCAAGTACATCATGCGATTTTGTTCGCCTGGCACTCATGAATATCCCGTTTATATTCGTAAATGTATTTAAGCTATTCTAACCCGACAGGAGACTCAGACACGAATATGTATTGATTGAATCCTTACTCCGGTAGAGTTGTTACTCTAGTAACAGTGGTAAGTACGCAAAGTTTGTGCCCCAGAACAGGCACTTTGAATTTTTATAAAAAGTCATGACACGAAAACAACCTCGATTCTGACACACAAGTCAGCTGCACCGCGCTTTTCTTCCTGACGCTTGGTAATAGTCGCTTTTGAAATATGACTATAAAATCCATGCTTTACACGCTGCATAAATGCTAAGCCGATATAAATAGAACAGTTGAGTGCTACTGGAGATTAATGTGTGCCAAGTCAATACATCCGCACTTTACTGCAGGAAGACACTCAACACAGGCCAGGCAGATTCGACTACGCGAAAGAAAGAAGTGCCGTTTTGAATATCTTTTAAATTGTCAAATGGTAATCATGTCGATAATGAATTCGATTCAAATATGAAAAGTTTGGAAAACTTAAGTTAACAACTTTCAATGAACGATCAAACTTTAATCTTTCACGCGGAAGTAAATACAATAGTTCCTTGTGCGGCATTGATGAAAATGAATCAATTGGATCACAAGGAGAGCCAAGAAAAAAATCATCTCGTTAAAGCCGACTCCTGTTAACGTTATTTGTTGAGTGTGGCATGACTATTTTTGTTACTTAATTATTATTAACTTGGCCGTTATAATAATTATTATAATAATACTAAAGTACAAAATGGAAATCACAGTTTACCGATATTTACGCAGAACAGATACATGTATCAATAGCGGTCGGTTACACTCCAGTAATCATATATGAAAATTGCACCTAATAATTATCAGATTTGATAGCCTAGTGGTTAGCGCGTCAGACTCTCAAGCAAACGGTCGTGCTTTGATCCCGGGCAGACGCTATTTTTCTACATTGTTTGACCGATTTGTAGAGAATGCGACTCCAGAAGTTTTGTTAATTGAAAAAAAGGCATTTCTAAAAATATAATATATGTGGGTACTTTCCGTTAAGTATTTTAAAACATTACCAAACATTATCACACAACACTTTGGCCAATACCATTCACTTAACATTTAATAATATTATTATTTTTAATATTTAGCATCTTGATTGTATAAAGGTTTAATCTGGGTTTTTTTCAACGCTATAGCTTTCTCACACCGACAGATTGACCTGCTGTCTTCCACAGAGAGCACCCGGAAATAGAACTGGTAACCATCATTATTCACTTAAAAGGTATATTCGAAGAATGCGTCAGTGGTTATGAAAACGTATTGTTAAAATGTCTGAATGTCATTAAAATATGTTTACAGCCAATAGAAAAACCACGATATTGAAAATCGGACAAAAAATCGGTTCATCGGGAATCTTGCCAAACAGAATATGTTTCATTTTCAATTGAAAGTTGTTTTGATTGGCCTTCTATATTGCACTCGTAAGCGGAATAAAGCTGCTGTTTACAAGTGACTTGGTCTTGTTTTCACACCCGTTAACGTTTTAATTAGTGGCGTACGTTTTACAATGGGCCTCAATTCACCAGATGCACATTTAATAACAGATAACATTCAACACGGCATGATTGAGAGACACAAACTAATATAACTACACAATGGCAATATATATGTTTGAATCTGACTAGGAGGCAACATATAGTTTAACGCTTTTCACTATTTTAAATACCCGAGCAATGGCTTTGTGTTCATGTTATAGTTATTATGTTGACACAGATGTTGTAGTAACACATCAAATGTAGGATTCATAAAAATGAAGTTATCCGAATATTTTTTTCAATGTTTGACATTTTGGGAAGTAAAAAAAAGACAAACATTATGGCTAGTTAACGATACTTTAATACAGTGATTTTTATTTTCTTCACACAGAAGCACTGAACCAGCGTAACCATCATTTTCTAATAAAACATTTGTAATATTTTATGAACACATAATTTTTATGTCATTGTTCACGTAAATTGTTTAGTGCAAGTTAACTTAAGCTCTGTAGTCAATAATCAATCGTATACAAGTGTTTCATCACGTAATGTTAGTCAACCAATCAGAAAACGTAGAACTCATTGTTTACATTATATTTGGTTCAGGTAGATGCCTCACCATTTTGCAATTCTAAAATAATATTTCTGCTGTTAAATGCCGATTTGAGACGTGTGTTAATGCCTTTCACAAATTGTGCCACCAAAATTCAGGATGGTTTATTATCCAATGCTTGATCATTGTAATTTATATAACGAGGTGGATCTATTTATAAAAATAAGACGTAAAAAACCAAAGGAATGAAATCTTGAATATCTCAGCGAGAATTGACGGGAATCAATATGGCTGCGCCCAGCAATATCATCTTGTTGAATGGCCAATCACACTCTAACTGTAAACGTTCCGGTCTTCCTGTTGCTCTGTCGACACGTGTGAGGATTACTTGAGAACCTACAGTGTACCGGAAATAACGTTGAATACCTCGCACTGCCTGCCAAACGATGTCCGGACTTCGCTACCGTTGCTACATGCGTCAATTGCAAGGATTTAATCGAAGGATTCAGTTTGACGCACAACAGCCTGACAGTCCATCTTTTCTGGATGCAGTTATTCACCTTAATCGATACACCTACAGTTAACAAGCTAAGTATACCCTTCTTTTTAGGGGTAACCTGTTATGCGTGAAAGCCTTGTATGGCTGTTTTTGTTTTGAACTTTTTGTCGCAAAGCAACCCGTTTATTCAGCCTTAAATTGGCTAGATATTGACCTGAAATATACAGTCTTAAAACTTGTCCTACCTGTGTTGCTATTTTTGCTTTGTCATCATATTCACATAGCAACTTGTATATTTAGTTTGTCTATTGGCATGGCAAGGTTGATGTTCGTGCTATTTTCTAAGTTATTATTTTGCGTGATGGATTGCATAGTACAGGCCACATACTTTTATTATTGTGCCTTTTGAAGGCGTTATTTTGCGTGATTTAGTTTATAGTTCACACCACATTATTTTATTTATATGCGTGATTTAGTTTACAATTCACGCTGCAATTATATATTGGTAATGACATTTATTTCTACAGCCATTCTCCCCTACCTCTGATTCAAATAGGGCAGTTGTCAGTTACTGGCATAAGTATTTGCACTCAGTACTGGTTAACCAGCTTACCCAGGAAAAGTGTGAGTAGGTTAACTGACCGCCGTTATATGACTGAAATACTGTTAAATACGGCGAAAAATCCAAACAAACAAACAAAACAAAACCAACAAAATGCTGCATGCAGTTCATGGTCACAACCTATGTAATACCTTCACCATTACACAAGCAGTTCCCATTTTATATGACTGCTGCCAGTGTACTTGCAATAATTGTATTTGTGTTGGTTATTTTAAACACTTTCAATCATTATAATGCCCTATATATAATTGCACATTAACACGTACGAATTGGTCGTATGCTGTAGGATCTTCTTTACATAGTCGAACAATTTTACTGATTTTATCTCGGCGAACACTTTTATGTTTTTAAATTGTTGCCATTCAGTGTGTTTGTTCAATTGCTGTCACCTTAACTACATTAGTTGTTTGAAAACCAATAACGTCAAATTTTCAGTTTGATGCATATTTAAAGTTGCCATTGGCTCTGACAGTTTGAGGCTTTAGCGCTTCATAAATGTTCTGCTATAGTTATATATTATAATATAACATTGTTTTGTTAGTTACTTTCCATTAAATTAGGCTTGTTTGCCAACAATTCAAAACATACTTGTTCATGTTTGTCATGCTTGAAAGTTCAAGGCTGCAGAGCTTCCTTATTACTGCAAATATTATAACGTCATTGCTTTACAACAGCCTACTGTGAGTCAAACTACCGATAACAATGTTTCCTTTATGGCTTGTTTGCCACCATATGTTTTCACTTGTCATCCTCTGACAGTCTCAGGCTGCAGAGCTTTATAAATTCTGTACATAATTATGTTAGGATATTGTTATTGTACGTTCCAGATTCATGTACATTGCATCCTTAACATTTAGGTTGAACATTTTATGGTCTAACAGTCTAAGGCTGCAGAACTTGGTCAATTTTGAACATAAATTATTAATACTATCGTTTCCTTTTCTTTTGGCAATATTTTATTGTATCTTTTAATGAAAGTTTGTATGAAAATGCCGTTGTTGATGCTTGTTATGCTTTGACAGTTGCAGGCTACAGAGCTTCATGAATTTATTTTGTAAATTTAACAATAATAATTTTGTAAACTACCTCCATTGGGCTTATTTGAATGTTTTTGTACCCTTATTGAATAAATTCACTTCTCTGAAAACGTAAGTTGGACTCTGACAGAATAATGCTGGAGGGCTTCATTGTTGAATGTTAATATATACTCATTCTTATGTTCGTGTTTGGTCATACTATAATTTTCCTTCTTGGTCTTATGTATATGTAGTATGTACCTTTAGTTTTAGTAGGCCATCCATTAATATTATGGAAGCCTTTGGTTGTGTTCTGACAGTCTGAGGCTGCAGAGCTTCATGAATGTACGTATATATTTATTATTTCCATGTTTTAGTTAAACTTATTTAATAAATTCTCTTCTCTGAAAACATTAGTTGTGCTCTGACAGTTTAAGGCTTCAGAGTTTCATTGTTGAATGTTATAATATATATATATATATATTGTATTGTTCTTGTTTTGTCATTTTACACTTTACCTCCTTGGTCTTATTTACATACAGTATATACACTGTACTTTTAGTAGGCCATTCATTTATATGGACGGCTTTAGTGGGGACCTGACAGTTTAAGGCTCCATCAATTTCAGCAATGCATTTATATATGTATTATTCTTATTTGGCTATTTCTTGCCTGTGTCCTCAGTGCGTCATAGTTAGATTTGAGGTCCAAACCTTTAAAGGCTGCCGAGTAACATGTTTTCTACCTCACATTATCCAATACTTCTGTGTGTCGATTTACCTGTTTTCTGGAGCAGTGTTATAACTGTATTATACCAACATATTATACGAACATATTCTGACAATTTAAGGCTGCATATGCATGTTTGTTTCTATATATATAATTATGTTATTGCATGGTTACCTTCCACTACTGTGGGTCTATTAATCTGTTTTATGGAACAGTTTTATAACTGCTTTATACCAACATATTATGCTAACATTTTCTGACAGTTTAAGGCTGCATAATTATATGCTTGTTTGTATAACTGCAATTATGTTATTGCATGGTTACCTTCCACTACTGTTGGTCTATGTACGTTATTACTGCATTGTAGCAACCTATTATGCTACCATTTTCTGAGAGTGTAAGACTACATAATTACATTTTCTATTGTTACAGAGTTACTTTTTTTGGTCCGAATTGTATTACTATTTTATTCTGATACATTCATATGTAGTCAGTTATATATTTTAATATCTTACATTTAATATAGGTATATACTGCTAAATTTTCCCCATATATATGCTGCGATTATGCCAGAGTACAGTGTGTGAGTTTCATTCGGTATGGCTTTGTTTTTTGCCTAGTCAATATTAGCTGCGTATTTTTTGATTTAATGTCTATTAGCTTGGAATTAGGAGCCTTAAGCCACTACTTCTGTATCAGTCTAACACATATAGCATTCCTTGCTAATTCAATGGACATACTATGCTATCACTTCTAAGCACTGTGCATTTGAATTACTTTACACTGGTTATGTTGCATCTTTTAATGCATAGCCACATCTCTTTATCATGCAACACTTACTTTTTGCCTTGTTGCACATGCAAAACATGTTTCTTCATTATCTTTGCAACTTCATTTTGCATTGGGGGGGGGGGGGGGGTGGTATTGCTTTCAATGTTTTTGTTTGTTATCATTCTACATATTGGAACTTATTCGTACACGCGGGTTGCTACGTACACCAGCCCAAATGATATTAGTCAGTACTAAGTTGTTTTTTTCAATATCATTTACAAACGTTTTATCCCCGAACTCTTGTCCCGTCTCGGTCTTCATGGGCGGCTACCGGTTTAATTTGTGGCGGTTTTTGTCCGCCGATTATGTCATTTATGGAAAAAATTGTGTTTTTATTGTATATTACAAATTGTTATATATATACACAATATTGGTTATTTTATGGCATTTTAAATAAATGCCCTTTTTTGATAAATTATCCCCGTCTAATTGCCCAGATTGTCAATGATAACGGGTCGGGTATTTCATTATAAAGTTATTTGCGAAACATTCTGCAAAACAAACCATAACTGGTAGTATGTGTCAATTTGGATAAGTCTTTTGAACGAATAGATAATTTCATCTGACGTTATCTTATAAAAATGTATTGAAATATAAGCTCATAGTGCACGGACAGTTTCATTAGCTACTAGTAAATGTTATAAAAGTCATTAAAACTGTAGAAATAATTTTGTTTAGACACAATCTCAGCAATATCTTTCGAAACAGGTCTGTTAGATTATACTTTGTGTTGCTATAAACATTTGAAGACTGAGAAGTGCCCAGTGTTACGCAATTACAGCGAACAATGACAGTGCCTTCAGCGCTTTGAATTGATACGTTATAGAGGGATACACTTGAATGAGTGCAAGTGTAATTGAGGTTAATGTAAACATAACAAGGAAGTTTTACAACACTTCCTAGTCTAAATATCAAAATGGTGAATGCGTTAAAGAGCTTTTTATATGTGTGTGGAGTACTCATTATTTCCCAAGGTATGACATTGAACTAATTTTACTTCTTGTATCATGTAAAATTTTGTCATTAAATATTTAAATGTAATATTCAGGCACAACTCAAACCACAGATACTAGCTGTGTTTTGAAATAGAAATATTGACTTCGGCACTGTACGGTTATTTAACACGCATTGAACCAGCGTTGGTATCTACATATTTCCATTTATAAAAAAGACTAAGTTTATCAGAGATACTTTAGTCTCCACAATAAATACAAGGGATGTTGAGTGTTGAAGGTCCCCTTGTTCTTTGATAATTATTTGTGAAGAACGACAAATCTTATGCCAATAGCTGGTCATTCTTTGGATCCGTATTTAAACACATATATGTAAAACGTATATCAAGCTCAAGTTGAGGATCTTTGCACAATGTATGCTTTCAAGCATAAACCATGATCAAACTAGCTGACTATAACAGCGTTTACCTTTAACATACAGTCATACATTCACTAGTATGTTGAATACGGCGCCAACATGGAGAGGTTCATCACCTTAAATGAATGAATACATTTTATATAAATTATGTAGTGTAGTAGAATTGGCATTCTTACAGCTGCTACGTCACAGAATGCCAAATTGACAAAAATGAAAACAAAGTTTTAAATCTAGAAACACAAGATATTATGAAATAGAACTGAGTGAAATAACCTTGTTGACCCATGAACAAAATTTCCAAACACCTTGTTTTAATCATTACAACGCATTCTTTCAACCCAATTTCAAAAGCCTCTCTAGACGCTTTTTAACTTTTTATAACTCTTAGGTTGTTGTTGTGAAGTTACCACAGGGTCCAAACAGCCAATCGATTTCGCTTCCGGAGTCCCGTTGTTTACAAAACATATGTCCGAAATTTCAAGTTGCGCTAAGTGCAACTGGCTTTACCGGCGCGGTTAGAACATCCACCTCACACGCCGAGGTCCCGGGTTGAATCCCCTGCAAGTGCTTAGAAATTTTCATTTCAGTGGTACTAGCAGTTATCTTTGTTTGCTCGATATTTTTCTAATGTATTTCAGAAAATACGATGAAAGAAATCTATCAATAAACGTTAATTAATAAAATCATATAAAATACAATATAATATCTCGTTTTAATAAGCTATTGGAAAAGCATCCGACATGTTCATAAACGGCCCAAATTACACTTACTCAGTAGCACACACCGAATATACCTAGTCTATTCTTAGAAGGGCTTTTCAAGAAAAGTCATTGTGTGCGTTATTATTTGTATCGTTATTATTCAATTAAGTGTTACTCATTGAGTGTATTTGATCAGTATCGTATCGTTTACAATACAGACAACTTTTCTGGCATCATGTATATATGTCTAATTATATGAGAAGTAGAATTTTAAAGATAAATAACTATGCTTACTAATGATCGAGTTAATACAAACTTTGCAGTTTACAGTTACACAAGGAAGTAATGTTTCTTTCTACCTGGCAATATTTCTCAACATAATGCCACACAATTGAAAACTAACGTCTGACATCGCGAAAACACATGGCACATGCACAACAAAATGAATAATATAAAATTAAACGTGATTACAACTTTTCTTTACACACGATGCGTTTAAATGACATACTGATACTGTGAGATAGTATCGTACTAAATTCAAAAGTAAACTTTAAGTTTCATATGGGTCCAATATGGCAATAGCTATATGGGCTTGCCAAGAAACAGTCCTTGTGTGGGACCCGTATGAGGATTTTGCTAGGATCGTCTCGAAATTATTCGATACGCATGCAGTGCCAATATGTATGTAAGTAAGTAAGTAAGTAAGAATGCAAGAGAGGGACGGGGGTAGTGAATGTTCGCAGGCAGGCATGTGGGCAGGCAAGCGGACAGTTATACAGGCAGGCATGCGGGCGTACAGTTTATTATTCTGCAAGCAATATTATCTAGGTTTATATTTGTCCGTTATAAATATTTGAATTGGGTTGTCATGCGTGCATTGTAAAGTGCAAAATAATGTTATTTGAAAATAATATCCATATTTCGTTAGTTTAATACCTAATTTAATTTGGGAACAACTGCCTAAAGCGTACTAAGTACTTGTTTCTATTTTACATAATCACATCAATTGCATATAAGAAGTAGACGTGCAATTTATAATCCACTTAAACGGCCACATGAATGTGTCATTAAGCCTGGGACGAGTAGCTACCCGAAAATCCGATGCTTGATTACCTGCGGGTACTTATCCGCTTTGTCATGTTGTGTTTTGTTAAGTCTTTCATCGGCATTTTATTGACTAAATCTTTATAACCATAAGAGTTACACATAGGAAATGAAATAAAATATAAGTTTGGTCTGATGTTCTAAACATTTAAAAACAGGGAAAAAAAGTACTAATCAACTTATGCAAAAGTTTTATTGAACGGTTTATATCTGACATAAAAACTGTTACCTGAAAAAGGTTTGCTACGAATGTATTAGGATTATTCAACCATATACCTGGGTCCTCGTATTATCTAAATTTAATAGACTCGCTAAGCCCGCCCTATTTTCATTGTCTAAGCCTCAACGTATAAAATATCTCCATCCCGGCACCAACCATGTATTCTATATGTATTCATTAAGGCTATCTTACACCAAACGTATCGCATGTATAGTAATAATTAAGTTCTATTTATAAACACTATTAAAGTTCATAACTTCAAGAAATGAAGATCAGGCTTAATAATGCATGTATATGCATGTTAATGTAAATAAATAATTATTTGTTACATGTTATATTAACATACATTAGCCATTAAATATCAATATATTAAGGAGGCATATTTTTTAAATAAATAGATAGAGAATATCTGTTTGTTTTTGGTGTGATAATACGTGATATCATCACCGGGAAGGAAGACAATTTTCAAGTACGCTTGCGTGTTAATTTTTAACACGGTGTCTACAGTCTTATGTCCGTACTTTAAATCAAGAACTAAACACGCACTTCTTGGTTTAACTATATTTATGATAAAAGTACGTATTGAAGTGAAATTGCTTTCAGTTCTCCGAAATGCACATTTTCTAAAAATAGCGTGTACATACGTGTTGTGATATTAATAATAGTTAACACGGTCACGACATTCAAACGCACATGATTTTTTCGCAAGCAATTCAAGCTAATTAAGCTCGTAGCTGAGCGTTAAAATGTAACAAATTAAAAGATTTACTGTGAAAGAGTGTTCTGAAATAGATTACATACACGTAAAAATTGTTTTCTATATTAAGGCGAAATAAGTTGTTTCCACTAACCCGACCGACCATGTGTTTTGGCCCCCGACTATAATTTTTTTTTTGCGGTTGGTAATTTTTCTTTTAGCAATTCGGGTGTTTTCGAATTATACTGAACGTTTCGTTATGAAGGCAGTAACGAGACTGGGATCCGGCCACTAGACATGTTATTTTAATGTTATATTACAACCGCGGAACCAGTCAAGGCTGCAATGCCAATAGTATTTGTGTTGTTTAACCGTTTGTATACAATAGTTGTCACCCTTTGTTACAACTTTGTAATGGCTTGCTTTAGTAAATAAATCGCATTTTGCAAAGTTCGTCGGAGTTTGTTTTCATAAATACTGACAGTAATTGGGCACACATTTAACTATCACAAGCGTCTATGCCTTAATAAAGTTTGAACGTGTGCAGGTGCTTATGAATAATAAATGGCAAAAAGCGTATATTGATGCAGAACTTTTGTATGTATCTCGAAACGTGTATAGAAATACCGAAATCATGTAATTACCGAAATCCACCGAAATCCCCATACATTTTTATGTATAATTTAATTACTATGGCTAATTGATAAAATAATGTATTAATAGTGTTTAAATGAAATGGTATATGATATTTTTAAAGCTGAACATGTATGACTTTCTTTCTGTAATTCTACATACCGTATCTCAAAGAAGTGTTGTGATCAGGAACCAACTGTGAAGACGTGAGTGTGTAGTATATTTTTATCGGGTGCACGGGGATTCACTTCCATATGACCATCGCCCCTATATTATTTATTAGTTGGGTTATGGGGGAAATACTGCAAGGTGCAGAAGACGCCCCAGTGGCGTCCCTGGGTCTTTTAGTGCCGGATGTGAAGCACCTGGTACACTGCACCTCGGTTAAACGTCTTATGCGAAAAACGAGTAAGTACGTTAGGGTGTGGGGGTGATTGAACCTGCGACCCCTGGATTTTGAAGCCAGCGCGTTACCACTAGACCACGGAATCGCCTACAAAAAAATTGAAAACCCTATTTAAACATGTTTGTATTCGTGAAAACCCTATTGAAACATGTTTTTTTAAACATGCACATTTAATTCAACTTCAAGGAAGGATCTGTGTGGCCATTGTGGCTTCCCTGGTGCAAGTGTTGAAATCACACTTCAGAAGAACTACTAATATGTACAGTGTCACTGTGTGTTAAAATTTGGGGAAAAAACAAGATCAATGCGCCCGCATGGTGAAAGGAAATAGGAACTCATGTAAAAAGTAAAGATTGTAAACTTTGGCTTTGGTTTTCAATTTGTTTTACAAACTGCCCATTAAATATTAAGTGTGTCTTTAATTTATGTTTAGCTTCAATAAGTTATAATAATTAATTTATAACCAATTACTAGAAAAGTTGTTGAAGCGGATGCAGATCTGTGCTTGCTGGAACAAAACTTCACGAACAAAAAAAAAGTTATGCCTACCTACCTACCATACTTTTTTCCAAGACGTTAGCGGAAACAAACAACTAGTTTGGCCTAATTATTCGGATTTTACAACACAATCGGATTAAAAGTATGTCAAGAACTTGAATAAAACAAGGTTTCGGATAATTAAACGCTGAACACTTTTTACAATAACACATTGGAAACTTAAATACTTAAACGTGGTTACTGGATATAAAGACTTACTACACACATAACAATATATATAAGTATGTTCCAAACGAACACACGTTCTTACTTTAGGGTACATTTACTTTTTAATGGATTTTGGAGATGCAGAACGGGCAATACAGCAATGATGTAAGCACAGGGAGATTACTGTTCATAGCAACAGTTAACATCAAGCGCAAGTGTAATATGCTGGAATGAATACAGTGCAAATGATAAAAATAAACACATTGGATGCTAAAAGTAAGTTTGTACCAAGATGACGAACACCAATGCAATGTGGGTAAGGCGTGTACCCTAGTCTTCTTGGTTTAATACGACGAGGAAAATCCAAGAGAAAATATCAGATAGGTATTCTTAGCATTTGCTGTTATTAATCGTCACTACTTTTTTGTTGTTAGTAATTCTGTATGATAACTGTTGACAATACTTTTAATTAAATATCATTTAAATTAAATATGTTGATATAGGGATATATTACTGTTATTTTTTTCTATATTTCACTACCTAGCATTAAATAAACATTATTCTTTTTGTGTTGAATGACAAAGTATTAAACAATTCAACGAATATTTATTTATCAACAATATTGCTCTGCTGCAGAGAAATTAGTATACCAACAAGTATCTGTCTAAAGTAAACAATATTGCTCTGTTGCACTGAAAACAATGAAGCCAACAATGATCTGTATGAAGTCCACAATATTGCTCTGCTGCAGAGACAGTAACCGGCGTATTGTTTCAGAAATTAGTGTGCTTGTTGATTACGTAACTTTGACGTTGTAGTTTAAGATGTAGACCTTCCGTGGCCATGTGGTTTTAAAACTTGTTTGGACACAAGAACTTTGTCAGTCTTAACGAACGTCTTAATGACCAAAATTTAAAGTCAGGAATGAAACCAATAAACCTGACGATCTAAAATAACTTATATAAATAACATTACTAACTATTTCATTTTTGTTTGTAAAAAAGTAAATATTAACTTTAAATAATCACTATGTAATCAATATATTTATATATATAGTTTTATTATGTGTGATTGAGAATGAAAGTATCTTGTTATTTCATATTATCAATATATGCATGACTTTTTAAGTGATTTGCAATGGCAATGACTAAAACCATATTACCAACAATAATCTGAAGTGAATGCTATAGATGCTTAGACAATGACTCGTATACTAGTATTACTTCACAAATTGGCACACATTTACCATTATAATTAAAGTGTATGATACCAATTTAATGCACATAACATTTGTTGAAATAAAAAGAACATGTAAATACACATTCCTGTGATTATACTTAATTTATTACCATGTTTGTATATTAGATCAGAGAAATTTAGCAATAATCCATGTTCGGCAGTGAGAAATACGTCATGCAGTCCCATGGAATCTATGTCTCTCTTAATTTGCTTTTATAATTATTTCTATATTTATTTGTTTAATCAGCGATGATATAGTTTCTGATTGTTAGATAGTAAAATTAGCGAATATAAATTTACTTTTGTAAGGTAAAAATAATAAATAATAATTCCGAAACTAGTATTAACTATTGAACATAATCTCGTTTCCGATTACACCATAAACTATATTTTAGGCGTAGCTGTCTAAGATCACTTTTGACCTAGATTTCTTGCGATAATTATGCTACGGGAACATTATAATTTGGCAAATTTTCTAATTTTAGGGAATGCAAAAAACTTACAACAATGGTTTCATGTATACCAAAAACGGTTGCATACTTTTAATGATTAAAATTTACATAATTGTTTACTTAAGCAGTTGAAATTAAGTTATAAACATATCTTCATCACTCTAGAATGGCACATAATTATGAAAAATTTTATTCATTGTATGTCATGATCAGAATGGTATCTTCATTCACATAAAGAATTAACTTTATTTGTTTAGGCGACATAATCGGCGCGCTCTATAAATAGCAATTACAATGCTGCAATTCACGGGCATGACAGTCGGTCACAGCGTACAATGTGTCTGTTGAGCTCTCGTCACGTCTGCCTGTCAATAGTGTTTACGTTTCTTGTGACACGCACAAAAAAAGTGGTAAATTTCAAGTATTTTTCTGATAAATACGCAAAAAGATATTAGCAGACTTGACGAAGTTGATAGTTTCTGTCATTTTGCCATTGTGTAAAATATTATTGTGACCGATTGTCGTGCCCGTGAACGGATTCTAGCTAGTACAAAACACCAGCTGGAGAGTGAATCATGCTGAAAATAGCGCGTGGTAGAGCTGTGTTAATACACAGGCATCAGTAAGCGTCAGGAGAATCCTAAACCCGATAATTTCAATAAATGTGGAATTAATATTTATTATCTGACTGTGCATGTTAATTTAATTTGAATTGTTGATTTGCCTGACAAATTCATGTATCAATTATGGTTGCGTAAATGACTAGTATTAAGTCTATTCATGTATAACTGGTGAACACATGGGTCGGTACACGATTGCTTTATTCACGGTACAGAAATGATTAAGGATTGAGGTTATCTCAAATTAATTTTGGGGCCGATACGCTTTCATATGGTTTTCTAATGTCCGAGTAGTCTTCTTAGAAGAGACCGAAATATCTGAGGTCCGAGAAATCGCCTTAGATGGGATCGGACAATCTGAAGTCACGTAACCAATCATCCGGGTCCTCTTGCATTAAATTTAGGCCAAAAAACGATATCTCAATATTAATTTCAACGCCGATTGTCTTTTATCAAGACATTTATTGTTCGTGATAATCGCTAAATGCGTAACTATGTAAACCTCGTCTATTAAGCACACGGCAAATCGTTGGTTCTTGATCTCTTTGTATAGTAATATCAATTTTGATATGAATGGGTCCGGTGATAAAACACCGAAACACTTTTTAGAGGAAGTTCGGATATAACAACTGGAAACATTGAGTATGATTGTATGCATTTGTTTCTTCGCATGTCCATCAGCATAAAATACAACATAATAAATAATGCTAAAAACTACTAGATCACAATTCACGACCAGGACATGAGTAACTGTATTGCATTGATGTTCATTGAACAGGAACCTGGTTCAACCGCATATTTACTGAAAATGGCGAAAAAATGAAATCATTAGAGTTATCTTGAACAAATAAAGTTATTAACTAATATTGTAAAAAATAAAATACATGTAACTGCATTAATCACTAAAACAATAGCATAACAATAACTTGTCTTTGTATGATTCCGTAAGTTATCATATAAATATATAGTTTCCTCATTTTATTCAATCAAGGTAGGCAATCCTTTAAGAATTAAAACGCTCTTTTCGGCGCTTTATCGATGTATGAAGATGTTTGTTTTTGCATAACAATAACTTGTTTTTTTAATGATTCTTTAAGTTGTCATATTTAAACATATATTTTGTTTGTTGGAATAGTCGATAGACAAGCAAACTGTATGTCCCCTTTTTGTACAAAACGCTGTAAAATAAACTGTATATTTTATACAATGTTTATATCGTTGTAGTATTTGCCTTAGTCATGTAATATTTACATTACACCGTAACGTCCGCGGACGAATGCGCGTCTCACGTCATTAATATAAAACGTCGCGATAAGTTACTTCTAAAATTTGTATGTTGTTGTTTCTAGGCAAATAAGTAGTTACATTTTATTTAAACAAAATTAAAAAAACACGTTTTATAGTGGTGGATTTTCATTTAACAGTGTTATCGCATTTTCGTTTATTGTTAATATCATGCAGATCTTTTGAATTTTCATCATGGCCACAATCGGATTATTTGAACATTAGGCTATCGCATGTTTGTCTCGGACCGTCCAATATGGAACCATTGTTTACACGACCGCGTCAAGTATGGTGAATTATTAGGCGTTCACGTTTAATTAATAGTAACATGTAATATAGATATAGTATTTCACGGGACGCTAAAGTACAAGTGTTCCAATAAAGTATTTCTTAATGCAGAAAACCGAACATGTAATATTCATATTATTGTTTATAATTCAGTATTCTCACAGGTTGCTTAAGCTAAGCCTTCAGGTATAATATAGTGGAAATATGTTGCAATCGTTACTTCTTGCAAACTTAATATATCAATACAAAATGGAATACGACACCTGTGTCTGTAGGACTGTACGCTTTAATGTACATATATATGTTCCGGACACAGTGACATTTTATTGATATCTGGTCGCCCAGGTATATCGGACATGAAACATGTAGGAAATTAAAGTTTGAATGGGTCATATTTTTGGCAATTTATTGTTATGTTTTTGAACTTATTTGTGCATCATTAATTTATCGTTTTTTACATAATAAATAATTAATGATGATATTGAAATAAGAATAATGTTCAGTTAAAATTAGTGCATATATATCTTAAACCATCACAGTGAATATATAACATTTAGCATATACACCATATATTGTATATTTTTATAATTATAGTTGCTTGTTCGCAAGACTGGTTTTTAGCGAAAAACGCAAGCACAAAAACGACAGGTGATGTAATAGAAATATTAACAAAAACAGAATTTATAAATTCTTATTATATGCATATACCTATCGTTTTTCTACGATTGCTACATACTGAATTTAACATTAAAATAACGCTAAGTGTATTTGTAGCTGTACTTGTGAGCCCAATGCAAAGATTGAGCTACTTTTTATATGGCCAATTTTTGCTGACGGGCTCTACCGGGGACGACCAATTCTGTGGTGGGCAGTTTTTATTCTTTGTCTATTTTGTTCCGACAGTATTTTAATCGCTACTTTCACGTCCCAAAATTAGATAGTTATTGTGAACGGATTGCAATAAAAGTTTCATGCATTGGCAGATACACCATTTCTCAATTTATAGTTCAATAAATATGTGTATGAAAAAACTTTCATTTGACAATGCCTGAGCCATTTAAACCTACACACTATTGGATTTTTAAATAATCTCGCTGTCCTCCACTGTGTAAATTTTAATCGATATTCGGCTACGCTGTAGAAGTGGTACGTCATTCTATTGGTCAGTATTAGGATAGCCTCACTCTGATTGGTTAAAGTGCTAAACGAGGCTGCAAGTTTGGGAATTTCTACGTACATATGATAAAATTATACACAAGTTTAAATCGGAATTAAATGCATATATTAGGTACATTTCGGCTCATGTTATTCAGTTTAGGTGTTGTTGGAATAAAATACGTTGATGGATAACTCTGTTGTTTTAAAAAATGGAATTTTATGAAAATTTGAACTTTCAGGTTTCTACCACATAAATAGTTTTTTGGCGATGAGACGTTCTAGCAAATGTTGCCCTATGTAAAACGTTACACTTAATTCGCAGCACGTCTCACTAATAAGACTAAGCGTATTTAGTACTAGCGTTTACTATTCCCTTATTATTGTAGCCGGACTACCTTTAATGTCAAAACAAACTCGCGGTCGAATTCGGCAATTATTAGAATGCATATTTACAACTTTAATAACGTACGTTTCAACCTAGTTTGGCATATACTTTTATAAAATAAACAATTCATAAATACAATTAATTGCTTATCTTAACGTTCTTTCATAGCGGTACAACATTTCTTCAGCAACGTTCAGTATAATTATCAAATAACAAACCGCAAACTTTTATTACTGTTTTATCACAATCAACTATTATGATTGAAATTCACCCTCGTTAAACAAAAGGCATACGAGAATAAGAGAAAGCGAAGCGATATATTGTGGATTCAAACCAACACATATACAAATGAAACAAGTATATCCAGTGAACATAGCACTAACCCGTCCGGAGCTAATGTTTTGACATTGTCGTAAATGATATCACTGTGCAATATCATCTGATATTGTGCACGGTTGAAGTAAACACTGTGCAACATCGTGTATGATTTTCTTTCGTGGTTTTGTCGCTGAGCCAATCAAATAACCTTTATTTATAAGTCATATTATAAATATAATTAGACATGAGTATGTTTCGTTTTAATGAACATGTATCGCCAAAGTACTTACTTTTACAGTGCCGCGACTAAAAATCGTATCCAAATTTGTTTTCAGATGGTTATTTTCATTGTTGCGCTAGTTTATCACATACATTACTTACTTTCCACGATGATAAGGTTTCGAAAAATCGAGACGAATTATGATCACATAGTAATTTGGCAGGTTCCGTAAAGTGTTTACTATTGTATTTCATGGTTAATTTGAGTATTTAAGTGGTCGTAATGATAATGATTAGGCTATGCTTAAATTATAAAACATTATTCTTTATTAGTCAACCAAACTGTACGTCAGTGAATAGTTAAATCGACGAAATAAAAGAAAACTGGAGCCTTTTTATCTTTATACTTTTTCCTGTTTTTCTTACATAAGAAAACACAATATATTATCAAAATACTTGTTTGATGCATTAAATTTTAAATGTTTATTTCAGTAACCCGTGCTGCTGTAACTCTGACAGCAAACGGGACAACACTTGAGGAGAATTCCTCCGTACAGCTAGTCTGCAACATTTCACAGGACACAGATGACTATGCCTCATGGTACAAGACAGCTAAGTCTAGCAGCGAGGAGGAGGTATTACTGACTATAGTGAACAATGGTAGCCAGTGCACCACTGCCATATCTGGTGTACCTGGTCCTCCTCCAAGCTACATAGAGTGCAGCTGCAGGTCACGGGTGTACACTTGCGTAATAAAGGGCCTGACACGTAATAATGACGGGGATCAGTGGAGATGTGCCAGTCAGAAAGCAGGACAGACAGCTTATAGTAACTATTTCATCATACAAGTTGTTGGTAAGTATAGTGACATTTTGATGAAATATGGTGGTTTAGATAAAAAAAATCAGTAAATAAAAAATATTTTACAAATAATGTTTTCAATTACATTTTTTTTAAATTTTAACGAATGTTTAATGCAAGTTTTATATAATGGTTTGCACATTACAGTGTTTTTAAAGAGCATGCAAAATCGGGACAAGAACGTTATGTAATTATGCGGATAATATAAGTATTGTTGAAAGATGCCCGGCGATCGAAACAATGTGTCTAAAATAATCAGAAAATTCGTCCAGCATTACATTTAAGATTTGACAGCCATTATAATTGCCGTTTAATAACATTGATAGGGTATTTTATCGACGGTATTTCCTCTAAACACTTGTTTAGTATATAATCTAATGAAGCCAATAAATTATTGCAGATTATTTCACTCGCATACTTTTATTTGGCCAATAACTATGCCCAATTATTGGGAAGATGTTTAGATGCGCATTCGGATACCGGGTGCAGTACCAGCTAAAACCACATGATAGCTTTTTATAACAATATATATACTATTTTCATATTTTTGAAAAAAAATCAATGTCATTAATTGTAAAAACTACGCGTCTGGAATAACCAAAACCTAATATTATAGAAAGAAAATAAATTAAAATAAACAGTCTGCCTTCGTCGGGGCTCGAATCTACAACCTTCGGGATCAATTTGTCGCGCTAACTACTCGACCATTCAGTTGTCTAAACCTGGTATGGTTTTTGTTTTAATTACCGACAATGACTTTCCTAAATTTGGAAAGCATTCCAAACACTTTATAATGTTATTCATTTCCCTGTATGATTATCCCTAAACGACATTATATTTCCAACATATTAATTTTTAATACAGTTATTTCTCTTTGTTATAAATAATGTATTTTTTTATTTTCTAGGACCAACGGCAAATATGTTAAAAATGTCAATTTGCCAATCTGTGAACATGACCCCTTAATGCGATGAATTTATGAACTTGTTTGTGGAAAAATGGTCATTGTCAACAGTTATTGTTTTATTAGCATAATATATAAGCTTTGATAAATTGAATAATGTCGTTTTGAATGTGTAGACATTTAAGCTGGTATTTTGTTTGTATTGTAGACCATGTATATTAATCCTTTTTTATATTTGCTCCGCAGTTCCAAAACATTTGGACATATTGATAAGAAGTGAAAATCATTTTCCGTCAGTATCTGATAGCAATAATTGCATAATCTTTCTTGTCTCGGCATATTTGAGTAGCGTCCGCCTTCTATTTGTAAATCATGCAATGATAGTATAAACCTTATCTATTCAATTCTTATGCTTATATGAACATTAGGATTCCAAACAATTAGAGTTGTTAATATTAGAATACCGATTCTGATTAACAACATCGAATACTCCTTGTTTTATTGTAGGTTAGTCGATTAACATAATTCTGAAATTGCTACACCCATATGTATCTAAAACCGTGGTCATAAAAGATTTCTGAAGACCAGTTCTTCCCTTATATGTATTAACATTTTCGGGGTTTTTGAACAACAGTATGCGTTCGTTGAAAGTAAGCAATCTAATCCAATACTTTGGCAGTATAAATTTTATATATACGAGCATGGGGATTAGACAAAGTTCTATATAGCGGGCGTCGCAATTAGTAGAGCGTCTCACACCCAAGATTGTTCTACAGAATTTCAAGGGCACAGTTTCAAAATCCGGTTGGCTGTGGTAAACCCGTATTTCCGCCCCTTAATTTAACGTAATGAGCACTAGAGATCTAAACAGATCAACCTTCTATTGAACCGGCAACTCTAAATAATTATTGTTGCAGACCGAGAAAAGATTGTGGAGAGAGTATGAGGCGTGAGGCGTGCTGTGCCACTCTTTGTTGAGTGCGGTACCAATGTCCGTTTATTTAAAGAGTTGAACACCCAGGTATTTAAACAAAGAGAACAATTTAATTTTGAAATTGCAAATATACAAATCTAATGGTGTGTGCCATTTTCAAAGATCATATTGTTTGTTTTATTAGCATGAAGACGTATTGGGGCTTTTATACTTTGGCTTATAATGCTTTTTAACCTTTTGCCAAAGTCATTTTGAATTCGTCCGTAAAGTTGGTTATGAGATATGACATCTACATTCAGAGTTCGATTATTGCATAGCTAGCTCTGAAATCTACATTCAGGTTTAGATATTGTATTACACGAAAAATAAGGTCACTTGTAGTGCTGGCTGAGAATGAAACCATGCACCCAGCATTGCATTAGTAATTGAAGTTGGCATTGAGATCTGTCATCTTAAATATTATATGGTAATATTACAAAAATTAGATCCAGATCTCTTAGTAACGAAGACTCCAACAACACCGTTGCAGCATACGCTGCAAAACGGGTTAAGAAAACATGATGTTACACACAAAACTACCGAAAATTTACAGACATAAAATATTCCAAAATTTGGGTGAACGAATAATTAGAGTCAAATGGAAAAAAATACGTTCGTATTATATCTGTTTTTATATTTTAGAAACGTCGGTTTGAAATTTATATTATTCTGTTTATTGTTATTAATAAATGTATGTTTAATTACGCTGTAATTCGGTTGTAGTACCTTGTAATATTATTGCCCAATTTGAACAAACAAACAAATCCGTTAAAAACACAACGCGTTAATAATGACACCTCTTAAAACTACTGCGTGAAAGAGCGTATTATCACCTTCCCCTTTAGCCAGGTATCAAAATCTGCAAGACAATGGTAACACCCATAACAACAGCGTTGCTTTGACTTCAAAAGTCTTTGAGGTGGCTGTCGAACTGCGACTATCGTCTAGCAGTTTGCATCTGAAAGCGTGTAACACGACAGGCACGTGGTCATTGTCAAAAAGCTACGATCGATACTACTGTACCTGAATAACGCAAGCGCTCTCGATAGAGCATTATGGATTAGTGTTCTAGGAGACATTTAAAGGGTGTCAAAAAATCGGTGATATTTTATTTTGGGCAGACACAATATATGCAATGTTCATGTTGAGACAGTGCGTTTTTTATGTCAATGTATTAAAAATCGATTAATACGTGTTTTACACACAAGGTAATTTATAATAATTGCATATTTTTAAAATTTTAATTCAATTACATTTCTTTTGAAAGAACTATTAATATAATATTACTAAACAACACACACAAACGACAACAAAATCATCAGATTTTGATTAATCCAACCAGTGTCAGAAAATATAGAGCCATTCATTATGGGTTTAAAGCTGACTGTCCGATAATAAAGTGTTCAAAATAAATTGTTTTGGATAAAAAAGATGGTGTCCGAAAACTTAGAGTGTTTACGGTATATGTTTCCACCATTAAACCCTTTTTTCTGTTTGGCTATTTCTTCCAATCTCTACTTTTCTATATCGATACAGGCACATTTTAATAAATGAAATCGTAATTATTACCTACTTCATACTTAATGAGTTCATAGCTACATACAATTGTCAAATATACATAACATAAATACAAAGGAATATATTATTACTGTAATAAAGACAGCCTCACTGTCATTTTTACATAGTGCAACTGTATTGTAGCTACTTAGAATAGTCATATATGCATATGATAAATACAAAGCAATTGAAAATTACTCAATTCTTAACCATTTAAATCCCTATTATCATGTTTTCTATATAGAACAGTGTGCTTACATGCAAAGTGCAATTTCTTTATCATCCATATTATAATATTTAATATTAAACTTGCAGAGCATATATATGTATAAAGAAGTCTTACTACTAAATCCCAGTGATATTGTTCAGAATATTGTGTTTTATACACGCTTTTGAGTTATTTTACGAATATTGTTTATTTTAAAAGCAAAGCTTTACATATGTACATGTAACATTCCCATTATATAAAGGGAACTTGTACATTATATTAGATTCACTTTTATGTTAACCAGTGTGCTCGGCATATGGTTTTTAACCGAAGTCCGAAGGATAAACAAACCCAGTCATTCATTCTGACATTGGCATCTAGCTCTGAGTTTACGTATTGCATGGCTACATTCTGAGATCTGCATTCAGCTATACACAAATAATACCATGCGAATGAGGTCAAATGTAGTGATGTCTGTGAATACCGCTGCGTATCCAGGTCACTATTCACTTATGCATTGAATACGATATCTAACACATTCGCGTTATACTTCTACTCACTGTTTCACAAACAATACAAAGCAAAGCCGGTTCGAATAGAGACATGGCTGCGCATCCAAGTCTATTATCAGCTCTGAATTGAAAATTTATGATAAAATAATGCATACTACAACACGTCTCCCGAGATCAAGGTCAGCTACAGAGAGAATCGAGTGAACGCGGTTTTGGAAATCTTTTACAAAGATCTTACCATTTAAGCACTAAGCATCCGATAACACTTTATCTTTTTGAAGTTTTCTTGCTTGAAATAGTAGTTTGCTTCTTGCACGGGTAAGGTCTTCGTTGATGAAAACATTTTAATATTCACATCGCTGGAGATTATATCGCCTGCTGAATAGCTTTTACTGGGAACGAAAAGTCGCAAGCTTTTTAACAATGATGTCTCTAGGTTTGTCCTTTTATCTTTGTTCGTCCCTATCACCTTTTTGGGAGTTAGATCATTTAGGTTTTCCTACACGGTGAGACCTATCAATCTCGTCAACCTCAATTGGTCAATCCAATGCCTGGGACATTTTAAAAACAATTTCATCAGTATTTTAATCATCGCACTCAGGTATACCACAAATGCGAATGGAGTTACGCCGACTGTACTGCTCCCAATGTTCAGTGGCAAGTTCAGGTTGATCAATGCGTTCGAAGAGACGTTTGTTCTCCTGTTCTAGGCTCAGAACCTTTTCTTGTAATTCTTTATTAATGGTTTTCGAGATTTCAGGCAATAGGAGTTTGAATGTGTCAGCCACCATGGTTTCCATTTGGGACTTAAATGTCTCAATAAGTTGACTGGTTATAAATGCAAGATCCTCCCGGCTTCATTCCACAAGTTGTGGTTGTGATGTAATAGACGTATCTTCAGAGTTAACCAAGTCAGACCATTTTTGCTTTTTCTCAAATGGATCCATTGGAGAAGTAACGGAGTGTTTTCTGGAGGTTTGGATAGGCGTTGTTAGGCGAAGTTATGTGAGCCATGGAATATTCAACGTTGGATAGTGTGACCGTATTATTTGTTGAGAAGTATACTTCAGTGATCACCAGCGTGACTGACCACTGATAATCTTTATTCAATACTGGCAATTATACACTTGAATACACGTGAATAGACACAGTCAGCTAAGCAATGTGCGCCTACGAATGTCAATATACACAAAATAAAAGTCAATATACACTGAGATATTTTACCTTATATCTGTGCATTCCAATATCCTTTTCACATTTTGTTTCAGATTCTCGTAAAAGCTGACATTGTATGACACTTTTTTTTAACTTTAGGACCTCTTTTCCTTCGAATAAACGTTACATTTTGTAAAAATATCACGGAGCGATGTAAACAACAACCGACCAAGCCAACCGGAACCGGAAATGGTTCTGGTCCGGTGAAACATGGCGACCAGGGGGGTGGGGGCAGTTTTCTTTATATGGCTATAGGAAAAGCTTGTGAACACTCTAGAAGTCACATTTTTTGTCCAATCAACATCATGAAACTTGCTCAGAACTTTTGTTCTGATGATATCTCTGGTGAGTTCAAAAGTGGTTCAGGTCCGGTAAAAAACATGGAGGGGGCAGTTTTCCTTATACGGCTATAGGAAAAGCTTGTGAACACTCTAGAAGTCGAATTTCATGAAACTTGGTCAGAACATTTGTCCCAATGATATCTTGGCCGAGTTCGAATCTGGGTCATGTGGGGTCAAAAATTAGGTCACTAGGTCGAATTGAAGAAAAAGCTTGTTAACACTCTCAAAGTCACATTTTTTGCCCATCAGAACATTTGTCCCAATGATATCACGACCGAGTTCGAATCTGTGTCGTGGGGGGGTAAAAAACTAGGTCACTAGGTCAAAGCGAAGAAAAAGCTTGTTAACACTCTAGAATGTCTCCGCGAAAGACCGTCGGAACTCTGACATTGCTGAAAATTTTGGTAAAAAATATTTTATGACAGCGATTGCTGTATCTGTTTCCACTACAGTCATAACGTCATACTTGAGGGTCACCGATTGTGTTGAAGAAGTTGAAATGACTTTGACAAATACAATTGAATTCATATATAACTTGCAAAATTAACATGCTGATAGTACATGTAGTAGCTTTAGTTAATAAAGCACTCTCAAGTGTATATTGTTTTAGTTTTCTTCAAAGATATTGTTTTGATCGTATTTAAATGTTTCTTGCAAAAAATAAGTGGCAAGTAGTAGTTTGTCCGGGCCAGTAATATTTGGGGCATTACCGGTCCTCTTGGCCAGTACAAAATTCACGACTTTCGCGGAGACAGTCTAGAAGTCACATTTTTTACCCAATCTTCATGAAACTTCGTCAGAACATTTGTCTTAATGGTATCTTGGCTGAATTTGAATCTGGGTCATGTGGGGTCAAAAACTAGGTCACAATGTCGAATTGAAGGAAAAGATTGTTAGCACTCAAGAAGTTACATTATTTGCCCAATCGTCGTGAAACTTGGTCAGAACATTTGTCCCAATGGCATTTTGGGCAAGTTTGAATCTGGGTCATGTGGGGTAAAAAAACTAGGTCACTAGGTCAAGTTGAAGAAAAGCTTCAAATTTAATATGTACTTTAAAATTTTGAATGACTGTTGCGACTTAAGTTTTTCAAACCATGATGATTAAGGCCGCATTTCCATCAACCCGTATCAGTATATCCATATCCGTATAAAAAGAACACAAGGAAAATTGTTCAACTATTGAAACACAAGTGAGCGACCCAGGGCCATTTGGCCCTCTTGTTTGACTATGTATAAGGTTTTATATGCAGCTTTTGTACAAAGGAGAACTCAAAAAGCTTGGCGTACCACCTTTTTTGAACCCCTGAACTACACCAGTTAGTAACGTACCATCTACCCCCTGACTATTGTTTCAGATATGCATACAGTGTGATTAGGCATTCAGTAAAATGTACAATAACAGTGCGATTAGGCATACATAACTGACGAGTAGGCGTACAGTTTTCAAAAAGAAAATTGCGATTAGGATACAGTCAATAGGCAAGTAGGCATACAGTCGCCAAGAATCTGTCGTCCCCCCCAAAAATTGAATTTTAAATACATCTGAAACAAACTTGGCACAATTGTGAATATATGTGTAAATGAGATATTGCTGTACCGAATAATTACTTAAACAACCCTACATTAAATGGAAAATATATCCATTTACATCTGGTGTGTAAATGTAAAAATAATTCCACGTTTTTGTATGATAGTTCTAACCAAGAAACACAACTGTATGCCTACTCGGTACCGACTTCCGGAATTTATACAGTTGCGTTCTACACTGTTTTGGTGCTAGACGAAACGGTAAAATCTAGTTAACGACTTGTGTCGCATGCAACTCAAGAAGTATAACCTTTAAAATCTGGTTAAGCAAGAAATGGCCTTTTGAATAATTATAAGTCCAAATTAGGTCAAGGTCAAGGTCACAGTGAGGTTGGGTGATATGTGTAGATAGGGAATGGTCATACGCAACAACTGTGTAAGTATCAAAGTGTTGTAGTAACGTTAAAATCTACTTAACCTTGTCACGGACGGAAGGACGGAAGGAAGGACGGACAGGACGATCACTAAATGCCTCCTGCATCAAGGTGTCTGGGGCATAAAAACACCACAAATCCATTACCCAACTCATATTTTAGTTGGCCCATTGCACTAACCTATGTTTTAAATCAAATTGATCATATCCCCCTTTGCGTATTGTTCAGATACCTAAACCTGTCACAACAGTTTGGTCTGCATCTGTGCAAGTTCTCAGGTAAGCGTTTTGGGCCATCATGGCCCTCTTGTTTCATAAACAAAGAGCAATAACTTCGGTGTATGAACCACAATCTGGCCCATTTTTGGCTTCTTCTGAGATCTGATGGTCCTACACAAACTGTGGTTAAGATTGGGTGGAAAATAAAATCGGAAATGTTGGAAAAATACATTTTTTCACTTTTTTGCATGAAAAAGGGGCAATAACTCTAGTGTTACTGGTGTGATCTAGCCCAATAACAATCCCATCCGAGATTTTATGGTCATACACAAACTGCGCAAGTTTGGTTAAAATTGGATAACATGTAAAGTCTCCAGCATGAGAACATAACAAATTGTTGACTTCCGGTCCATTGAAAAACATGGCCGCCAGGGGGGTGGGGGCAGTTTTTCTTATATGGCTATAGATAAAGCTTGTGAACACTCGAAAAGTCACATTTTTTGCCCAATCAACATGAAACTTGCTCAGAACCTTTGTTCTTCAGAACCTTTGTTTTTTTTGATATCTTGGCCTAGCTTGAAAATGGTTCCCGTCTGTCAATAAACATGGCTGCCATGCAGGTTCGGGGAGGGGGCGGAGTTCAGTTTCCCTTAGAAGGATATATTGAAAATTTTAAAAAGCTTGTGAACACTAGAGGCCACATTTGTATCCCAATCATCATGAAACTTTCTTAGAACATTTGTTGCAAAGATAACTTGGATGTATCTTCATGTAACTTGCTCAGAACAGTTTAATTCCTTAGCCCCTCTGGTGAGCAACTTAGGGCCTCATGGCACTTTTGTTTAGCAAAAATGGCATTTTTGGACTTGTGTCGCATGCAACTCAAGCAGTATAACCTGAGTGATGAAACTTTATAAACATATTCATCAGCATGTGAACTTGTGCACCTGGGAATTTTGGTGCAGATTTAATCTCATCAATCATACTTTAAAACAAAAAAAAAACAATGTTAGAAGGAAATCTTATGGATTTGAAAGCCATTTATTTGTATTTCAGTAACCCATGCTGCTGTAATTCTGACTGCAAACGGGACAGCAAATGAGAATTCTTCTATACAGCTAGTCTGCAACATTCCCCAGGACACAGATGTCTATGCCTTATGGTGGAAGAAAGCTAAGGATGGCATTGAGGAGAAGGTACTGACTATAGTGAACAATGGTAGCCATTGCAACACTTTCGTATCTAATGTACCTGGTCCTCCTTCTAGCTACATGGAGTGCAGCTGCATGTCACGGGTGTACACATGCGTAATAAAGGGCCTGACACAAAATAATGACAGTGATCAGTGGAGATGTTCCAGTCAGAAAGCAGGACAGACAGCTTATAGTAACTATTTCACCATACAAATTGTTGGTAAGTATAGTGACATTTTGATAAAATACGGTGTTTTAGATGAACAATTAGTCAATAAGCAATATTTTATAAATAATGTATTCATAACAATTTTTTTAAGTTTTAACGAATGTTTAATGCAAGTTTTATATAATGGTTTGCACATTACAGTTTTAAAGAGCATGCAAAATCGGGACAAGAACATTATGTTATTACGCGGATAATAAAAGTATTGTTGAAAGATGCCCTGCGATCGAAACAATGTGCCTAAAATAATCAGAAAATTCAGCCAATATTACATTTAAGATTTGACAGCCATTATAATTGCCGTTTACTAAGATTGAATGGGTATTTTATCGACGGTATTTCCTCTAAAGACTTGTATAGACGGGTATTCAAACAAGGCGTATTCCCATTTTTCACGAATTTATATTTCTAGTTACAATAATATATTGATGTAATCGTTAAGAAAACAATATGTTGACTTTGTTTTTCGATACAAGGTTCTAACATGATTCGAAATTACGCCTAAACAATCGCGCATTTTAATGGCACGAACTTCCCCACTCTACATTTATGAATACTGCACATGCGCATAGCAGTATTTCATGTACATTTCATTTATATCGATTTTACTACTACTAATTTTCCCGCGCCCGCAAAATGTGTCACTGCAACAACTTTTTATAATCATGAAAAAACACACAATATTTTACTTTTTGTTTAGAAAAACGAGACCCATGCGTTAAACAGTCATTAAGCAAACACTTCTTAAGATATACTTTTATTTTAAAATATATTATACCGTATAAGCCGTCGATATGCTCCTTTTGTATATAACGTATACGCCTCATAAATAAGCAAATAATAACTACTGTTATAATAACACCCATAAGTATATAAAACCGTGGTCATATACAATTTCTGAAGACCAGTTCTTCCATTATATGTATTTATATTTATTTTTTCCGGTTTTTTTAACAACAGTATGCGTTCGTAGAAAGTTAGCAACCTAATCCAATATTTTAGCATTATAAGTTGTATGTGTATGAGCATGGGAATTGGACCAAGTTCTATATAGAGGGCGTTGGAATTAGTAGAGCATCTCACACCCAAGATTTTGCTACAGAATTTCAAGTGCACAGTTTCAAAATCAGGTTCGATGTGGAAAACCAGTATTTCCGCCTCTTAATTTAAAATAGGGAGCGCTAGTGATCTAAACATATCAACTTTCTGTTGTACCGGCAACTCTAAATAATTATTGTTGTTGACCGAGAAAAGATTATGGAGAGAGTATGAGGTGTGCTGTGCCATTGTTTGTTAAATGTGGTACCAATATCCGTTTTTTTAAGAGTTGAATACCCAGGTACTTAAACGAAGAGAAATGTTCAATTTTGGAATTGCAAATATAAAAATCTAATGATGTGTGCCATTTTCATAGATCGTATTGTTTGTTTTATTAGCATTAAGACGTATTGGGGCTATTATAATTTTGCTTATAATGCTTTTTAATCTTTTTCCAAAGTAATTTTGAATTGGTCCGTGAAGTTGATTATGAGATCTGATATATAAATTAAGCTCTGAATTCGAATATTGCACAGCTAGCTCTGAGATCTATATTCAGCTATACATATGTATTACACGGCAAATGAGGTCGCTTGTAGTGCTGGCTGCGAATGCAACTATGCATCCAGCATTGCATTAGTAATTGAAGTTGGCTCTGAGATCTAACATCTTAAATATTATAAAGTAATATTACGAAAATGTGATCCAGATCTCGAAATAACGAAGACTCCAACAACACCGTTGCAGCGGGTTAAAAAAAAATGATGTTACACATAAAACTACCGAAAATTTAGAGACATAAAATATTCCAAAATTTGGGTGTACAAATATTAAGAGTCAAACGGAAAAAAAAAATTACGTCCGTATTATATATGTTTTTATTTTTTAGAAAAATCGGTTTTAAATTTCTATTATTCTGTTCATTTTTAAATAATAATTTTCTGTTTAATAACAGAACAGAACAGAACAAGACTTTTATTTTCACCCAAGTATATAACATATACAATTAGGGCAATATAACAAAGCAAAATTGTTAGTAAATTAGTAACTTCCGATAATTTTTACGTTAACACAATTGTGTAGATGATATAATAACGCTGTAATTTGGTTTTAGTATCTTGGAATAATATTGCCCAATTTGAACAAACAAAAAAAAACGTTAAAAACACAACGCGTTAAGAATGACACCTCTTAAAACTACTGAGTGAAACAGCGTGACATCACCCTCCCCTTTAGCCAGGAATCCAATCTACAAGACGATAGTGACACCTATAATAACAGCGTCGCTTTGGCTTCACAAATCTTTGATATGACTGCCGGACTGCGACTTTCGTCTAGCAGTTTGCATCTGTAAGCGTGTAACTGCCTAGCACGTGGTCGTTGTCAAAAAGCACCGATTGATACTACTGTACCTGAACAGCGCAAGCGCTCTCGATAGAGCATTACTGAATTAGTGTTCTAGCAGACATTTAAAGGTTGTCAAAAAATCTGGGAGATTTTGGGCAGACAAAATATATGCAATGTTCATGTTGAGACAGTGCATTTTTTATGTCAATGTATTGAAATTGGATTAATACGTGTTTTACACACAATGTAATTTATAATGTGTGCATATTTTTTAAACTTTCAATTACATTTCTTTTGAAAGAACTATACATATAATATTACAAAACAACACACACAAACGACAACAAAATAATCACATATTGATTAATTAATCCAACTTTAAACTAGTGTTCGAAAATATAGAGCCATAAATTACTGGTTTCAAGCTGGCTGTCCGATAATAAAGTGTTGCAAAAATAATTATTTTGGCTAAAAAAGAGGTTGTCCGAAAATTTAGAGTTTTTACGGTATGTGTTTCCACCATTAAACTCTTATTTATGTTGTGCTATTTCTTCCAATATCTACTTTTCTATATCGATACAGGCACATTTTATCAAAGGAAATCATAATTATTACCTACTAAAGGAAATCTTAATTATTACCTACTTTATACTTATTGAGTGCATAGCTACATACAATAGTCAAATATACATAACAGAAATACAAAGGAATATATTATTTCTTTAATGAAGACAACCTCACAGTCACGTTTATGCGACAGTATTTTAGCTACTTAGAATAGTCATATATGCATATGATAAATACAAATCAATTGAAAATTACTCAATTCTTAACCTTTTATATCCCTACTATCATGTTTTCTATTTAGAACAGTGTGCTTACATGCAAAGTGCAATTTCTTTCTCAGCCATATTATATTATCTAATATTAAACTTGCAGAGCATATACATGTATAAAGAAGTCTTACGACACAATCATTGTGATATTGTTCAGAATAGTGTGTTCTATACACGCTACTGAGTTATTTTACGAATATTGTTTATTTTAAAAGCATATATTTTTATTATTAACACAGCACCCACACTTCAAAGCTTTATATATGAAACATTCCCATTATATAAAGGGAAATTGTACATTATATTATTTTCACTTGTATGTTAAACAGTGTGCTCGGGCAGTGGTTTTTAACCAAATTCCGGAGGGTAAACAATCCCAGTCATTCCCATTCTGACATCGTCAGCTAGCTCTGAATTTACATATTGCATATCTAGATCTACATTCTGAGATCTGCATTCAGCTATACACAAATAATACCACGTGAATGAGGTCGAATGTAGTGCTGTCTGTGAAAACACTCTCGCGTTATACTACTACTCACTGTTTCACAAATAATACAAAGTAAAGCCGGTTCGATTTCAGACATAGCTGCGCATCAAGGTCTATTATCAGTTCTGAATAGAAAATTTATGATAAAATAATGCATACTACAACACGCTTTTAAGCAGACCAAATTATCGTAAAAACGAGTACAGACCTGGCTGCGTATTCAGTTCTGTATTCAACGTTAGATTGAACACGCATGATAGAAAACATATTCGAGTCATACTACTACTCATTGTTACAAAAAGCAAACACAGCATAACAGATTCAAATGCAGAGCTGGCTCTGTATTTAGATATGCATTCAGCTCTGCATCTGTATAATATAATATAAATATTTAAGTGTCATACTTCTACTTTACAATGTTAAAATCAACATAAAACACCGAACCAAATACAGACCTGGATCTGCATTCAGCTCTGTAATCAGCTCTGCATCGCAAATTTACGACACAAAACACATAATATTATGCTTCATACCACTTCTTGGTACAACAAGCGCCCAAAATAACACCTGATGACCGAATAGCAATGTAGTCAGCTCTATAATGAAATCCTATGATATAGAACACATTTGCACAATACCATTACATACTGTTATAAAAACAACCAAAATAGCAGAGAGCAAATACAGACCTGGATATGTATTCAGCTCTGTATTCAGCTCTGCATTGCTAGTCTTTGATACTGAACACATTTGCGATTTGATACAAAACTGGCTATGTAGTCAGATCTGCATTCAGCTCTGCATTGCAACCCTATGATATGAAATACATTGGCGCCATACAACTACTCGAAATGATGACAACAATCTTGAAAACCGGATCGAACACGGATCTGGCTCTGTATTCAGATCTACATTCAGGTCTGCATTGCAAATCTGTGACAGAAAACATATATGCCGTACCTCCACCCGAAATTGTTGAAATCAAATAGCACACACGAAACCGAATACAGACCTTGCTCTGCATTTTGCACTGTATTCCGCTCTGCATCGTTAACCTATGAGTTAAAACAGAAATACTTTTGCGTCTTACTTCTACTCGCTGTAACAAAACACACCCATAATAACACATGTCCAAATACAGATCTGGCTCTGTATTCAGCATTTGCATCGCAATCCCGTGATAGACGCTACACGCTATTATAAAAACAAGAAACCAAACGACCTGACTCCGTCTTCATCTCTGTATTCAGCTCTGCATTGAATACCTCCTTTAGAAAACACTTTTGCGTCATACCACTACACGTTGTTATAAAACACAAACACTGAAACTAATACCGAACCGAATACAAATATGGCGCTTGATGCAGCTCTGTAATCAGCTCTACATTGCCGGACTATGATGGTAAACACATTTCTGTTATACCACTACTGACTGTTACAAAAACACATAAAATAATACCGGATCGAATACAGACCTGGTCGTCTATTCATAACTTTATATAGCTGTGAATTGCAAACCTATGATATAAAACACATTTGATATATACCACTGCGTGCTTTTATGAACAGCAGTCACAAATAACACAGGCCTGGCTCTGGATTAAGCTCGGTATTTATGTCTTTATGCCAGCCTATGTAGTAAACACACATTTTCATTATACCGCTATAACATGAGATCGAATATAGACCTGGCTCTGTATTCTGTCTTGTGTTCAAGTCTGCATTACCAGCCTATGATAGTTAACACATTTCCGTTATATCACAATACGTTATTATAAAATGCACCCCTAGAAACACGGTCGGAATTCGGCTCTGTATTCAGCCCTTTATTGGGCACTGCAATGCAAACCTATGATAGTAAACACATTTGTGCAATACCACTACTCACTCTTGTAAAAAGTACTCAAAATAAGACCGGGTCGAATACAGATCTGGCTCTGGATTCAGCTCCGTATTCAGCTCTGCATTGAATAGTTAACACATTGGCGCCATCCAACTACATGCTGTCATGAATTGCACTTCTTTGACGGAAAGTGTTCAGACCTGGCTTTGCATTCAGTACTGTCTTCAGCTCTGGAGTAGTAAAAATAGTTGTGGTGGTGGTGGTGGTGAATGGTGGTGGTGGTAGTGGTGGTGGTGGTGGATGTTGGGTGATGGTTGGCGGATGTTGGATGGTGGATGGTGGATGGTGGTGGTGGATGGTGGATGGTGGATGGTAGTGGTGGATGGTGGATTGAGGATTGTGGTGGTGGTGGTGGAGGCGATGGTGTTCGAGGTGGATGATGGTGGTGGTGGTGGTGGCGGTGGTGGTGGTTGTGGATGGTGGATGGTGGTTTTGTTTGATGGTGGCGATGGTGGATGGTGGATTGTGGTGGTGGTGGATGGTGGATAGTGGTGGTGGTGGTGGTGGTGGAGGGTGGAGGGTGGAGATGGTGGTAGTTGGTGGTGGATGGTGGATGGTTGATGGTGGACGGTGTTGGTGGTGGATGGTGGATAGTGGTTGTTGGTGGTGGTGGTGGATGTTGGTTGTTGCTGGTGGTGGTAGTGGTAGTGGTGGAGGATGGTGGATGGTGGATGGTAGATGGTTGTGGTGGTGGTGGTGGTGGTGATGGTGGTGTTGGTTATTTCGATTATTAATAACAGGAAAGTACTTTCTCATCGAAGAATGGTATAATTTTTCTTTAAATGGTATATTCAAAGAAGGTTTTTACAAGTATATAATATCTGCAAAACGCTAAATTATGATATCTTGAATATTAAAAGTCATTGTTTTGCAAAATGATTAATGTATGGGTGTATTTTTGAAGGTATTGAATATTTCCGCACCATCTTACTCCAAATCATGTGTCCGTGCCTCCGTAGTAGTATTACACTTAGAGGCACTTTTAGCTAGTCATTTTTCAATTGCGAATTTCTCAGAAACAACATATCCCATCGTTCTGAAATTGTGTGTACCCCTATTATACATGTTTTCCAATCCATTAATGATTGAATATCACCCCTCTACGGTCATTTATTATTCATACTTTCACTATTCGCTCAATCAGGAGCGTGAAGGCATTCCCTTGAACTGTGTGCACAATAATATTCTGTCTAAGAGGCAGAGGTGTGTCCTAACTCTGAATGCCAGAGGTGACCATACAAGATACTCATTACAACTTTTACTTGTTCCATATATAATGTTATCACCTTTTATCTACACTTACTTTTTGTTATCGCAATTTTGCGATTTTGAATTGTCATAATGCTTTTTACTTTTGTTATGTGGGGTATCAAAATGAATAGTAATTTTAAGATAATACTATATATTGAAGTGTTCTACCTTATTTCTTATTTTTGACAAGTTTGAAAAATAATCGTGCAGTACTTAAAATAGTTACAGCCGATTTCCCAAAAGTCTACTTAGAAGTGCCATCTACAATTGTAAGTGTAGTAGTAGTAGTAGTAGTAGTAGTAGTAGTAGTAGTAGTAGTAGTAGTAGTAGTGGTAGTGGTAGTAATAGTAGTAGTAGTAGTAGTAGTAGTAGTAGTAGTAGTAGTAGTAGTAGTAGTAGTAGTAGTAGTGACAGCAGCAGCATCATCAGCAGAAGTTTCATATTTGTGTTGGTAACTTTGTATAGTGGTCCTCTTAAAAGATTGTTCAAATGATTCCCCTGGGGTCAAAACAGACCACGCCCTAGGAGCCACATGGTTTATATAGACTTAAATCGCAAAATGACTTTAAAAATCTAATTAAGCCGCAAGACCCAGAAGTTTCATAGTTGGTATGTAACATTGTAGAGTTGTCCTCTACAACGATTGTTCAAATGATGCCCCTGGGGTCAAAAGTGGCCACGCCCTGGGGGTCACATGGTTTATGTAGACTTAAAGAGCAAAATGACGTAAAATATCTTCTCCTAAAACCGTCAGGCTCAGAGGTATCCTGTTTGGTATGTAACATTGTAGAGTTGTCATCTACACAGATTGTTCAAATGATGTCCCTGGGGTTAAAAAGGGACCACGCCCCGGGGCGTCAAATGGTGTATAGAGACTTTAATAGCAAGATGGCACACCCCGGGGTCACATGGTTTCTATAGACTGATATGGAAAGTGGTCATTAAAAATCGTTTTCTCTGAAACTGCAAGGCCCAGAGGTTTCATATTTGGCTTAAAACATTGTCAACTACAAATAGTGTTCAAATTATGCCCCTGGGGTGGAAAGAGGCCACGCCTAATAAACCATGTGGGTTACATGGTTTATTTAGAATTCTTCTCATAAAACTGCAAGGCCCAGATCTTTGTACTCAGGTAAGTGGTTTAGTGCCATTAGGTTATCTCGTTATTAGCCATTATGATTCCTTAAACTCAGGTGAGAAGCCTAGGGCCATCGTGGCCCTCTTGTTTGTAGTGATAAAGCCCCATAACTCTGACCAAGCGGTTTCATAGTCGAGCGTGCCGTCCTGAGACAGCTCTTATTTGATTTCCCGTACAAAAATCTTGATGATTCTAAAGATGGAATTCTACTTACCTAAAAATAACGCTTGATTGCTGTACAAAAGAGCCATTTTCGTGAAATGACATCGCATTGATTTGCATAAGTGCACGTTTTCTAATTATGGATTTTCGGCATGAGCCGATTATCCATAATTGGACCTCCTAATATTATGACGTTGAAATCAGCCAAATAATGTTTTTTAATGTAAATATGTTAGTATATATAGTAACATATGCACTAATGAACATTAATTATACTCAGGCGAGCTGTGAAATAACTAGGTCCAAGGTCCCTATGTCAAAGGTCAAGATCAAAATTCAAGGTCAAATATAAGAAATCAATTCATAATATTATGTCCGTTGCATATCTTTGTCCAGGATGTATGGATGTTCAAACAACTTGGCAGAAGTGACAAACGTAGTGAGACTGAGTATCGCACGCTAGAAGCAGTTCTCTAGGTCCAAGGTCAAGGTCACAATTCAAGGTAAATGTCCAATATAAGAAATCAATCCTTAACACTTTGTCCAAAGCATATCGCTGTCAAAGATTGACAGATTTTCAAATAACTTGCAGGAAGCGACAAGCATGGTGGGAAGGATTGTTGCGCGCAAGAACCAGGTCCCTAGATCCAAGGTCAAGTTCACAATTCATGGTCCAAGGTCATATATAAGAAATCAATCCCTAACATTTTGTCTGGAGCATATCTTTGTTCAGCATGAATGGATTTTTAGATAACTTGGCAAAAGTTATAAGCATGATTAGACGGAGTGTCGCATGCAAGAACCAAGTTCTTACCTCCAAGGTATATGTCGAAATTCAAGGTAAATGTAAGAAATAAATCCTTAACACTTTGTCCGGAGTATATCTTTGTTCAGCATGAATGCATTTTCAAATAATTTGGCATAGGTAGTTAGCATAGTAGGACGGCGTGCCGTGCACAAGAACCAGGACCATAGGCCCAAGGTCAAGGTCGCAATTCAATATCAAATATAAGAAATAAATTCTTAACATTTTGTCCGGAGCATATCGTTGTACGGCATGGTTGAACTTTAATATAACTTTGCAGAAGTAATAAGCATGGTGAGGTGGCATGTCAGACGAAAGAACCAGGTACCTAGGTCCAATGTCAAGGTCACATTTAAAGGTCAAATGTCAAATGTTTGCCCAGCATAATATTGTCATGCATACATGGATTTTCAAATAAGTATGAAGCAATTATCGACATCGTGAGATGGGGAAGTGAAGCATACAGGAACACTAACTTAAATTGCCAAAGTTTTAATTACCTATCTTGATTATTTTGTTGTATTGATTAAATATTTAAGAATATATATATATAATAATTTTGAGACCTCAACTCACCACACAGATAGAGGCTCTAGAGATGAATTAGATGCTCAACTCCGATGACTCTACCATTTTAGTTTTTGAATTGTTTCTCTTTTGTCATTTATACTTAATCCCCAACAAGCTTCTTTGACAGGTGCATATTTGTGACAATTGCACCCTTGTTGTTCATCTGATCATTTCCAGTTGTCCACTTTCGAAATGTGGTCCCACATCAAAAATCTGAACAAATTTGTATTCTTATCACCGGTTTTTACTGAAATTCCCTTCTGTAGCTAAGACTGATATTGATCCATTAGTTGATCCTTTGTGAACACAGGGCCTTAATGTTTGAATTGATATGTGTTCCTTTTCAGTTGTCATCACTGGAGTCACTCTAAGTCAAGTCCCCGCGGTCAAGATCATTGCTGACACTACAGGAACACTCGTATGCAAGACCTCGGGCGGACGTCCTGCAGCAATTATTACCTGGTTCCGTGAGACATCTACTGGGGATGTGAATATAACATCCCAGTCTTCAAGTGTGACTTCAGTGCAGGCGGGACTGTCTGTTGTGACCAGCACACTGTCTCAAAGGCCATCAAGAAACGACAACTCAGCTAGGATCTACTGCAATGCCAGTAACGGTGGCAAAATGTACAGATCACAGACATCCACCATCGATGTGTTATGTAAGTTATTATACTTTCTGCAGTTACACACGTACATAGTATACATTGTATTCAAGTGTAAATATGTATGTTTGGTGATGCCTTAAACAAATGATTCCACTTACAGACGGTCCTGATCCTCCTGTGTGCACATACCAGGGTTCCGCAGTGACAGGGACTATCAAGATAACAAGAGGCAGTACACTGAATATCACCTGCACAAGCGCCAACCCTCCAAGTTTCACATACAGGTGGACCTTACCAGACTCAAGCACTCTAACAGGTTCCCAGTTGAGTGTTGCAGACATCCAACCTTCGCTAAGTGGCCAGTTCAGACTGCAGGTCTCGAACAACATGACACCAACAGTGGGCGCAGCTGTCACTGGGACCAACAGTACAACGATAGCGGTAGATGTACAATGTAGGCAGTATGGATTATGTATATGCAGGTCAATTTTTGGATGACATCCGTCCAAAACAAATCTAAACAATGCTTGTCATTTGTTTGATTTGTTGATGCTATACTATATGATTTTAATCAATAAATTGCATTAATAACATTAATAAATAGATAGTTTGATTATGATTGCAATTTATATAAAACTCCGTATTGAACAAAAATAAACAAAAACAAACATGTGCATACACTATTTAATGTTACTGAGATTAATAATAATAATGATAATAATAATAATAATAAACACCAACATGCATACATGACGAAACCAATCTAAAACTGATATATAAATATTATTAAGTAGGTTTTGTAGTTATTTTAGTTTTCTTTAATTCATAATTGACTTAGTTAAAAAAAACAAAAACAATATACTCAAACTTTTACATTAAAATACATTTTTATCATTAACACATTGCTTTAAACGAGTGATGACAATTATGCAGTTTGACAGTGAAAGAGTACACGGAATTTAACTGTTACATTGTCTTACCATGACCGGAAATCTATAGTGTTGCTCTGATTCTGTAAGACCACTCATGTTTGCGTTACCGACATAAATGCCATTGATCTAACAATGTCCATACTAGCATGAAACAAGTGTACGACGTTCGTGACGGTCGCGTTTGTTTTCATATACAGTACATGTATGCCTCTATTTCAGATCCGCCATCAGCGCCGACATTCATGATTGGCAATGTAACCGTTTTTGGTACAATTGGGATAATTGCTGGCAACACTCTTACAATTAGGTGTTACAGTCAAAGTAATCCTCCTCCGACATCGTTCTCGTGGACTCCTCGTGGAGCTAGGAACAGCGCTGATCTAGTACTTAATAACGTTCAGAATCCGGAAAGTAATGGTCCATATACATGTTCAGCGGAAAACAACATGACAACAACAGGGGATAAGTATGTAACAGCACAGTCGAGTTCCATCGCGAACATATAAGTGTTGTGTAAGTAAATATGCAGTAACTAAATATGTGCATGTTGTAAAAATATAGGTTAGCAATACCTCAAATGTTATGTTCCAAATAAGCCAACTCAATTGCAATGTAGGGTTGAAACGTCGCCGTCTAAGGACAATGCACACTTCACTGTGTTCACGGATGTGTGCGTCTTACATGAGTATTATTATACATATAAATACAGATCCACCAGATGATCCAACAATACACATTGGAGATATTACCGGTCATGAAGTACCCGGAAAGAAATTGGGTGTGGTGTTTGGTGCATCCATAACGCTCGCCTGTCATTCTGACTCCAACCCACCTCCATCCTATTCCTGGCACAATCAGCTCTGGACAGGAACAGTGCAACAAACACCACAATTACCTGCAACGTATCGAACACCATGTACCCCACAATACATGAACCGGTTCCTGGACATAATTCCGCAACTATAAAATTATATGTGTTATGTGAGTAGATGTTAATTGTATTCAGAATTGTATATTATATGCATTTATTATTGATAAATGGCTGACCATTGATTATTCTTTTTCCGCAGCGGAAATTGTAAATGTTCGTTCATGTATCAAATAAAGTATTTCCTTCAATATATTATAAAATCGTGTTTATATGATAAAGTCAAACATATTTAGTATCGTACTTTGTTTATAACCTATTGTATTGTTTTGTTCAATATCGTAGATGAACCTGAACAATCAACATACTTCTATGTCATAAACGAAACGGTAACAGAAACAACAGTGGTTGTGACTTGGCTGCCGACATTTAACGGCGGTTTGTCACAAACATTTCAACTACAATACCGTGCATTGTCACAAGATTCATTGACTATTCGTACGTTTAACGAGACAAATTGTTTCGAACCGATGTATGCGATGATAACAGGACATTTAAGTGGAATAGAATACCAAGTGGAGTTATTTGCATTCAATGCAAACGGTAATTCAACGCCCCTCAGCAAGACATTCAGAACTTCGATGCCCAATAATAAAGGTATGAACGTTTCCCTGATTCGTATGGATTCGTTTTCCATTAACGTACACGGTATTCCAAACAGTTAAGATGTGCAGTCAAGAGGAATACTAATTATATATTCCTTATAGTATGCCAGAATAAATTAATACACTAGTGCTCCGTGTTACGCTACAGAATCAATGCATGCATACTCTGGTAGAAGATGTACATACTTTATTACAGACGACACAACGACCGCAAAAGATACCGGTGTTCCGGTTGCAGGAATTGTTGGTGGAATACTATCAGCATGTACACTCATAGTTATTGTCTCGACTGTGGTTTGTCTGAGAAGAAAATATGACGTTAGATGTCCCTTGACACGCAAAGGTAATTTAGTCGCTCTGTCCTTGTACAATGTTGTAAATGCACATGCGTACGCAATATATTCATATTTATTCTTGTTTTGTTTAATGACCGAGTCTGTAGGCATTCTTTCATAACATCGTTAATACTGAATGTGGACGCTATCTAACAATACATGTATATTCCTCAGTATAACAAAATAGCATTATATAATTATAGTCTTTGAATTCAACATAGTGTACACAATATAGCACTAATTACTAGGGATTGCAAAACTATTCGAATATTCGATTGAATTATCGTTATTTGAATAGTTAAAACGCTATTTGAATATTTGCAAATTTGTATTGCTTTTTAAAGCATTATTTGTTGATTGTAGAAAGCAGTTTTTATTCAATCTAAAAGCAGTATTTCACCTGTAGATACATATTTCACCAGTAGATACATTACACCGTGTTTTCAAAAGATTACCCTCGTGTCATGTGTCTGACAAAGATATTGAATATACGGGTCCGTGAAAGTGGTCAGTGTCTAGTGGCCAGTACTACACAATTACAGCGGACATTATAATGCCATAACATTTCACCTGTAATTAAACCTGTAAAAAAAATTAATAAAGCAAATAATTACTTAAGTGAGATCAGCCATTTGGCAGTCCTTATAGACGAGAAATGCTGCTCAAATTCGCCGATAAACATATATGATCATCGACACGTGTCCAACTTGATAAAAAATATGTGCATTGTAAATTATTGCCAATATTCTTAATTAAAAAACACTTAACATGGGACTTCAGTAGCTTATTGTTAATGTCATTAACGCATTGATATGATATTGCAATTTGGTAACGAAGATACGGCGAAACTGTGTTCCATAAAGCTGTAACCTTATTTACATGGTGTCGACAAGGTAATGAAAGCTTCATGTAGTAAATATAAATCAATGCGAATATTCGAATATTCGATTCAATGAAAATGCGAATATTCGAATACCGAGTTTAGTATTCGATGCCATCCCTACTAATTACATATTGATACCTAACCTTTTTTGTGCCAGCTCACCAAACGCTATTATTGTGTTCCTGTTTTAAATTGTTTTTGATTAAATATTCGATATTTAATACACTAACATAAATAATATTTCCGCGATTTGTTTCAGAAAACTTGAAGGAGGGCCACACTAAACCGAGGTATTAAACATGTATAACTGTTCCTAGTTGCACTATACATTGCTAATTGTATAAAATACTTGTAAGAACAACATGAAATGCGCATGCAAACAACATGCATACATTACAATCATATACAAATTATGTGTATTTTCCACTATTCGGAACGTTAACATAAGTATATTGTATTAGCATATACATGTATGTTAAGATATATACAATTTAAGGTCTGACAAAACCACTGCCGATGAAGGTGCGTACACTTCAATTCAGCAGGATTTAGAAGAGAGCAGTCACCGTTATAGCACACCTACATCAACACCCGAGCAACAAATTGTACAAGGTGACGAAATGTTAAACACTCAGAAGAGTAAATTATATGAAAATTTGGTTGAGCATGAGGGGTACGGAAATACCACTAAGCGCTCTTGGTGCATGCATGATTTAACAAATCATTATTGAAAGGTTTGATAGACATTCACGTTAGTTTTGGATGTGTTACCTAAGTATGACAAAACTTGTCTATATATATTGTAATTTACATATTCCGAATATATCCGAATACAGAAACATGTTATTGAGTTTCTGCTTCAATCTTTACACCTTCTTCTACTTATTTTGTTTAGTGATCGATTCGCGTCCTTTAAACGTCATCTTTTAATGTTTCTTTTGAAGGTCATCCACAACAAAACACGCCTGCTTACGGGTATGTATGTTATGTCGCAATAATTACATGCACATAGTATGTATTATGTGCAATACATAATTTATTAATAACACATGTGCAATTATAAATTATAAAATATATTTAATCAATGTAAATGTAAAGTATAAATGTAAAACGAAATTTCCAATTAAACATGGTAATTCTTGTCCATGAATATTGCGTCTGTCATTTTGTTTCAGTTCTCCTGGCACTATCACGTACGAATCACTGAACAGAAGTACACAGTCTGTAGAAGTGTATGAAATGATAAAGTCAAGTCGTCACTGAGTTCATAGTGTGTTCGTAACGTGGTGCATCGTTGCTCTACCGCGGACCATGCTAGGACACAAGTAAGAGCGTATTAAAGTGTCTCTCATGGAATGTAGAAGGACTTACTGATGAGAAAAAAAACTCTCAAACAATTTTATAAATATTCTTTGTGGCTATGACATTATATGTCTAAGCGAAACGTGGATTAATATTAACTCTGCCATTGATGTTAAGGGATACTCAAACCCCATTCACTCTTATCGAAAATATCAAAATCGACGCGCAAAACGATCAAGTGGCGGTCTCATTGTTTATCTTAAAGATAGCATCAGAAACGGTGTAACCCTAGCTTAAAACTAAGTAGATTGTATTATTTGGATTGAACTTGATAAGAATATTTTCAATATGAAGGATAATGTATATGTTTGTTTTACATACATGGCTCCGGAATCACCCCCGGTCCATAATATGTATAATGTTTATATTTTCACTCAACTGGAGCAAGATATTTTATTGTTTGAGGACCGTGGGAAAATATTTGTGTCTGGCGACCTAAATTGTAGAACTGGTATTAAGCCAAGTCAAGTCAAGTCAAGTCAAGTCAACTTTATTGGTATATACCATTGTACATAACCAAAACAATCAAGAAAGAACATGATGAACATAATAACAGTGTAAATCAAGATGAAAAGTATGTTACAAAGCGGATATGAGAAACTCATAAATAATATTCCAAACAAATTAGGTAGGTAATACACTCGTGTCACTCAGTTGTCAATAATCGGTGTTCTGTATGGCAAAGTCAGTTTTTCAGAAAGTAATCATATGTTATTCTAAATTGTTAAAAAGTAATTGTTCAATGTTTTTAATGGAAACTCTATACTGAAACTACTTACACGCTAAGCTACATTTAAAAATCGTACTGACAACAACAACAACAAAAAAGTTTATTTATATTATTTTTATATTTTTTATTATTTAATTTTATTTTTTATTATTTTTATTATATTTTTTTTTTTTTTTTTTTTTTTTTTTTTTTAAATTAATTTAGGGTACATATCCCTCTGGTAGATTACCTAAATTAATGGATAGATAATCTTGAAGGATAGGTACTTAGAATTGATAATAAATTAATAATTTACTAATGAAATAAAAAGTAAGACTTAGTTCGAAAATCCCTCCCTGAGGATCATCTATACGAAACGAAATTATAGGTGATCTGGAAGGAAATATATTTTCACAACTTACCCAAAGTTTAGTAATAATAATATAATAACTTTTTAATACTGTAATCTAAAGAGAGCAAATATTAAAATGTCCAAAATCACAATATATATGTAATATTTTTCAAATCTGACAATTCAATTAGAAGAATGGCAGTAAAGTATAGACCTTATGATTCAGCTGTAAAACACAATACTATGGACAAAATAACGGTACAAATTCATGATCCTATTAAACAATTTATAATTTTCACAGCAATCACAATGTATAACTATTTACTGGAATAATAAGTGTTACTATTAGACGCATTATATTACGCATTATTATTTCGTGACTCAAATGCTAGGCGGATAAATTTTCCGAGGTTAATGATAGTCTTTGAATTCTTGGTTGATAATAAAATTTTAAATTTTGACAAGGAGGGCCACCTTTGATAATATTTAGGGAAGTATTGCTTTCTTAGATCTCTATAATATGGACATACTAATAAAAAGTATTAAGCCAGATTATATCCAGTTTGATCGCAATTTAGGTGAAGATGACGTAATTGTTATTGATACTCCCACGCCTCGGAAATCACGAGATCCCACCTCAAATCATTTCGGTGAGTGTCTACTCGATATATGCAAAGCGACAAATCAGCTGATAGTTAACGGTCGATGGCCATGCGACGGGGGTAACTTAACTTGCATGACTCATAACGGTACTAGTGTGGTAGATTATTTGTTGACACATCGTTATAATTTTGATCTGCTTGTCAATTTCACTGTTGGGGATTTTACTACTTTTTCAAATCACGCGCCACTCTCCTTTTCGTTTAAAATAAATACTGTGTGCCGGAACTCCACTGGAAATTTTAAATCGCGGTATTATAAATTCGATTCAAAACACAAAGACTCGTTTGTGTGCGACATAACAAATAATTTAGATACTCTAATAAATGATTTTAATATTGAACTCAACGGGAATGGAGATGTAAATAGTCTCATGTCGATATTTACGAACTTTTTATGTATTTACGGAAATAAATATTTTGAAAAAAGCTCTGTAAAACGAAATGTTCGATTTCGTGAGGGGAACAACTCAAAATATTGGCTTGATGACGAATGTAAACGTAAATATACCGTATATAAACAAGCCGTTAAACAATTTAACAACACACTATCGGACGCAGACAGAGTGATATTATATAATGCGAAAAAAGACTTTATAAATATCAATGTCGAAAGTCGAAATATTTCTTTAATCATTCGCGCTGTCGCAAGATGAATGATCTTAGGCGGAAGTCACCCAAAGAATTTTGGAAAATATTTTAACCGCGAAAAAATACACTGCTGGAGATGATATTTCAAATGAAGAATTTAAAAACTTATTTTAGTAACCTCATGTCTGGAAGTGACAGGCAAATTAACGATGAATATTTGGACTTTATCACTCAATTTGATGACAGTCAAGAATTTAGAGCGACGTTCGAGTCACTAGATATTCCAATTTCAGTTGATGAAATTTTAAAAGCAGTTAAAAGGCTTGGTGTAAATAAATCCCCTTCCATTGACAATGTTTTTTAATATATTAAACTCAATGTCATTTCCACGTGCATGGGCCTCAGGCATGATTATCCCTATTCATAAATAAGGTGTTAAATCCGACCCAAATAAGTATAGGGGAATTACGCTAACAAGCTGTTTCTCTAAATTGTTTACCATTGTATAGAATGAGAGACTAAACTCATTGGCAGTTCAGTTCTAATGGATGCTCAATTTGGATTCAAAAACAAATATAGCACTCTCAACCCAGTATTTATTTTACATTCGTTGATACAAAGACAAATAACGCATAAGAAAAAATTATATTGTTGTTTTGTGGATTATAGGAAGGCCTATGACTGCATAAATTGGAATCGGCTGTGGTTCAAGCTTATTAAATTAGGAATTGACAGCAAATTAATGTCCGTTGTACGTTCAATGTATAGTGAGGTAAAACTGTGTGTCAAACACTTGGGAACATTGATTTATTTCAACAGCAACCTTGGATTATTCCAAGGGAGAGATAACCTCTCCGATCTGCTTTTCCCTCTACCTAAATGACATTGAGATGCATTGACAAGAAAATATCGATACTGGCATTAATACTGATCAAATCGATATATTTTTACTATTGTTCGCAGTTCTTATATCGGAATCGAAAGATGGTCTACAAAAGACTCTTGATAGTCTATGTGCATACTGTCGTCAATGGAATCGCACGGTTAATATAGAGAAAATTAGAAGCATGGTCTTCAGAAAAGGGGGAAGGTTGGGGATTAACAACAAATGGATTTATACAAATCAAGAAGTTGAAGCTGTTAACTCGTTCAATTATTTAGGGGTGGTGTTTTCCAATGGCGGCTCCTTCGATCAGGCTATGAAAACACTCGCGGAAAAAGGATTTCGATCTCTACATTCATTAATGTCCTTAATTAGAAATAACAATGTGCCAATAAGTATTATGTTTAATCTGTTTGATGCATACGTACTATCAGTTTTAAATTACTGCTCAGAAGTTTGGGGTTATGTACTGTCAGAAGTTTAAGAAAGAGTCCATAAGAAGTTCTGTAAATGGGTATTAAATGTAAAACAGTCTACCAATACTCTAGCATTGCATTGCGAATTGGATAGATTTCCATTGCTTATTGAAAGATATTTTAGAATGATTACATATTTTTTTAATCTTCAAACTGTTAAACAAGACAATTGTATTTTATATACCATATTAAATGAACAGTTAAATAATATAGATGTAAACAATTCTGGCACAAAGTAGGCCTCACAGGTACGTCATATATTACAGATATCCGGTCTAAATGATATATGGCTCTATCCCGGTTCTCTTAAGATAGAAGCATTCATTCCCATATTAAGAACTCGACTCCGAGATATCTATATTAGCAATTGGCGGTCAGATCTAGACCAATCAACGTCTCTAGATGTATACAGAGAAATAAAACAATCAGCATATATAAGTCTGTTGGAAAATTCAAAGCACAGAAATGTCTTGGTCAAATTACATTTGTCATCTCACAAATTAAACACTGAAATCGGTCGGCACAATAATGTACCAAGAAATGAACGGAAATGTACACTTTGCGACCAGAATGATATTGAAGATGAAATCCATTTTATTCTCAAGTGCCCTATATACACCCACATTTGACAACAATATATCCAAACATATTTTCATACACGCACACATTTGGTAAAATATATTTCTTTAATGTAATGTGAAAATAAAACGATCATAAAAAGGCTGGCAACATATTGTCATACAACATTTCAACTAAGAGAAACATTAATTTAATTTATCAAATAATATATACATTTTTTTTGCTCATTCTAATTTTGACTTTTTACACATGATATGTCTGTCCAATATTTACGGAAACAACAATGTTTACTTACGTTTCCTTAATATAGCCGTATGGTGTCTGTTTGCTTATTCAATATTAAAATAGTAACACATTTCTTTTATTGTTCCCTATAGGCTAGATATATATTGATCCGTACTTATCGAATGACTTACGACTTTAAATTGTACTACTATAATGAAGTTATTCTACATTCCTGTCAAGCTTCCAGTACTGATGTAAATTACAATTAATGGTAACAACTTGTATCTTGTTTACCTTAAAACACTCTCACTTTTATGACTTTCGAAATTAGATAAATATGTTTAATTTATAATATTTAAATGTATTATTTTCATGTCACGTGCCATGTATGTTTTCTTTGTCTGTTTGTATAACGATAACCTTGTAATGCATAAGTTAAATAAATATTCTGTTATGTTCTGTTCTGTTGATAAATCTGCTGCCAATAAGTATGTAAGGAACATTAGACAATTATATGTGAACATGAATATAAAACGCTAATTTGTTCAGTATCGTTCAAGTGTATGTGACATTTATAGTAGAGCATATGCGCTTACAAAACGTTTATACTTCATACGTCCGCACATCGTGCAAATTAGTATTTTTGGTAAAATTATATGGACCTAATACATCGACCGCAATGATACTGATATAGATATCGTATAAGCATGAACATGTATATAATTAACATAAACATAGTATTTAGCATATGCCCCAATACTCACTATCTTACAGCAGACATTGTAATTGTGAATAATTCTTACATCATTATGTACATGTGTCTTTAACCAGCGGGTGATGCCGACACTAAACACGATATTTAATGCAGCAAACCGCCGCATCACTTATTCAATGCACACCACAACTATATATACATATACTAGTCACGCAACATGTTATTTTAAATGATTCAATAGGGTGTCCGCATATCTATATCCCAAACACACTATATAGGGAACAATTTGTCCCGTCCCTTCGCGTCCCGTCCTAAATTGTTTTACAAATGTTTTGAAACTATTAGTTTCAAACTTGTAATACATATTTAGCAGATTTAAATCTTTTTGACCCGGACCATTACCCTGTCATGAATTTCCTGAATCATGATCCTTTGTGACTAATCATCTTTGTTAAGTTTCTTGTTTAGGTCAACTGTTGTAAAATATATTTGTTCTACACTTGTTATGCATATTCAGCAGGATGCGGTGAGTAAATGTACTTCCGTTTTTCCAAAATTTGCACCAGTGAGACGTAACAAAATCCAAACGCTCCGCACAGTTGATCGACAATCTTGTAATTACCATCAATTGTGTGTTAATCAACCTTTCCGTAGTCCGTACGCGTCCGTTAACTTCAGAATCCGCACTATTCCGTTGAAACACAATCCGAACACCTCCGTTCTTCTGCACCATTACGCAAAATTCAGCAAAACGATTCTAGGTGTTAAACATGTATTCTAACACGTCACGCGGCTTTTTTTCCCTAGACAAAGAAGGAAATCACGTACGGCTAAATCGGCAATACTTATTACATTTACATAAATTATTAAACGTA